>UCOJ01000627.1:0-79692 GCA_900474305.1 Cecidostiba fungosa
CCTACTTCATACTTATTCATACAATTTGCTAGGAAGCAAAAGTATTCTTTTTTGCGTTGTATTTTAAGAATCTAATTTAAAATCTCGTAATTTATGTTTTTTTATTATAAAAAAAATGTTGACTAATAATTTTATTTCTCTCCGTGAAGGCTTTTTCGATGCACATAAATAATTTGTTCGTTATATTCATCAAAGCTTCTTCGCTGTTTATTTTGCGTTAATCATTCAGCTCGGGTTTCCGCTAAGTCTGAAATTCGCCAAGATCGAGTTTCGTCGATTCATCGCTCAACAAACTTACAATCCCGCAGCAGCTACAAATTTGATTTTTCGACTCCCACCGCAGCGCAACTCCTCCCCTCAATTACCCAAGAACAATAGCTCGCAACCTCTCAAAATTGCCGCCACCTCAGAAGCTCCGAGTCCTCGAGCTCCGCTGCACTCGGCCCGAGAGCCATTAATATTTCCACTCCCCCTCCCCCTTCTCTCTCTCTCTCTCTCCAGCCACCCTAACGAGATCTCGCTGGCGTATACACAGTACAGTGAGGGGCAGTAGCAGCTCTCGATCTTCGCCTTTGGGGAATTTGCACGCGGAATTAGAAGGTAGCGGCCTTTGCCGCATGTTTGCCGTTTGATTGCATGGAAATTGCATCGGCTCGTATAGCGTAGTCTCTATATATCACATTTTCCACAGCGTCTGAACAGTCTAGTCGTTAGCCGTCACGGCTCTGTCTTTTCGAGTCGCGAACTTGTAAATCAATTTGCCGCGTCATCCGCAGCGAGCGCACTTAATCGCTCCCGTCGTCGCGTGGCTGGGAGTAGCTTCTTTGACTTTTGAGCTCGCTATTTATCATAGCCCGGAATGCGGGGCGTAACAGAGGCTTGAGAGAGGGGGAGATTCGATATGGGGTTTGTCGGGGAGACGAAGAAGACGCTGGTCTTGACGGGCTTTATCTTTTGTCGGAGGGGGTTTGTTTTGCGGAGATTTTCAGCTTTGACCTAGTTTTAATTTTCGACAAAAACGCTGCTATACACTTCGAATGATGAGTTGATCTATAATGGCTGTCCCGAGGCATATGAAGTAGCGCGACCGTGGATGAAACTGAGAGGTTCGTGACCTCAAAGGCCTTTAGAGAGAATGTAAGCAGGCTACTCGTATATCATATAGAGGAATTGGAGAAATAAAACAAGCTAGAAGAGACTAATATGAGTGGCTCGGCTGGGGTATTTCGGAAAAAGCGAATTACTGGAATCGGAGGAAAAATTTCAGTCATTAACGAGACCAACGAGAGCTTGACCCATATATCCGATTCGCTGCAGCTTTCTGCGGCTGCATCAATCAATCACAGTCCCAGCATCAATCCCATTTAAGTTTCGTATTTAATAGAAACTTCGAACTCAACTGTTTCAAAGTTTATTTTATTTTAACGAAAGTTCGCTATTGCAAAGTTAAAAAATATTAATTTTGTTAGAGCTGCAGGTTATTGAAGTTTTTTTGTAGAAAATTTGTTTTGCATGCATATTCAAATTTCAATCTATTTATATTCGAAGTTCGTAAACGAGTTGCGGTATAAATGAATTGCAAATTGGTCGCCGTAGCAACAATAATAACAAACTCTAACGAACTAGGCTAGAATTTCCGAAAGAAAAAAAGCGTTACGGTCACGATTTTCGAATTTCCGCAGAGGCATAGTTGAATAAATTACAGAAAAAAAAAATAATATTAGCATCTAAACTTAGACTTGAGTCTTACTTTAGATGCTAATATTATTTTGTTTACATTTCGTACAGGCGTATTTTATGGATCAATACAGACGATAAATTAAAAAAAAAATAATATTAGCATCTAAAATAAGATCGAAGTAATCTTACTTCAAATGCTAATTTTGTTTTTAATTTATCGTGTGTATATTATATTCTCGTTTTAACGTATGAGTTACTTTCCAATCCTCATTCGTACAAGTTTTTAATAATTTTGTGAAACTACATTTCCCAACACCCAAAACTGATGGAAACGAGAGCAAGTATTTGAATTATTTACGCAGACTACTCGAAATTCGTTATCAACCAAAATTAGTGATTCCAAGCGAAAATCCGTTGGAAGCCTTGAATCACTCGGTGGTGCCAAGCGAAGATTCAGCATGAGAGTGTCCCTCTCGCGGAAATCTCATCGGAGCCGAGGATCTACACACTGCACATCGCAGTCTAGCTCTCATATACACCCAACGAGAGAGCGAGTCGCAGTAGAGAAGCGGGACAATGCAGGTCACTGGACAATTTACTGTTGATCGCGTTCGCGCTTATCTCCCGCGCGTATACATATACAGCGCACTTTCATTACACATATATAGAGTAGCGTTATGTAATGGCTCTCTATATCTCTCCCCCTCGTGTGCGCGCGAGATGCATGGCAATTAGAGGCATCGATGCAGCAGCGGCAGCAGCCGGATATCTTTCGCGCGAGAGGATCGCTTCTATACCGGCAAGATATCGCGTTTCTATTTCGTATATAGTTTCTTTTTCCAGTCGGCATATCGTCTTTCCGGCCCTTTCACCTATACTGCTGTGTTATGCCTCTCCGTACGTGAGTAGTTATTACTCTGTGTACATTTATGCGGTTTGCGAGAGATTACGTTTAACGGATTTTCAGTTATTTTCAGTTCTCTGTGCCGGAACGTTTGAAAAGGTTCAGCTTCCATTTGGAAGAGTCTCCAGTGTATAGTTCGAATTTCAACTCGATTCAACACAGTGTTTGAATGGTAGTGCTTGAAAAAAAAAGAACGGCTAAAAAGAGACACTCGCGCGAAAGCGCTTCCGTATAATCCAATGAAACAAGTGAGAGGCATTTTTGTACTTTGTGTATACGAGCGTTTGAAAGCCAAGTTTTTACTGGGAATGAATATAATTTCTGAATATGAGAGGTGTGCACTTGTCCCAGTTTGCTCATGACTCGACGTTGGAACAAGCTGCCTTTAGAAAAACGCCGAGTTTTTATATGCGTACGAAAAGATGTGTGTGCATCAGCGAAATTAAGAGGAAATTGATGAGAGAAAATAAAGTTCGCGAGCCATATATATAATGGGAGCGCATGGGAAATATCGAGGAATGACGACTGCGCTCGGGGTTTTTTTCCCGGTGTTCCGCGTATGATTCTCGGTAAGAAAATAGCGATTTTTAGTGGTTCTTTTGCGATCAGATATCGAGTAGGGAGAATTCGATATGCATATTATACGAGAAGAAAAATGAAGCTACCAGTGTATATACTTAAAAGTCGATGTACTTCCTATATAACATAAAGAAAATGGGAACGTTGATGGATATTACGAGCTCAGCTCACGGTTTATTTATTTAAAATAAAAATACCACCAATACACAGCAATGTAAATCTGATTGATGTAAGTGAGAGTTTGACTCTCTGAAACGCGATTGACCGAGTTCGAATAAAACACGGAATCAAATTTTGATATTTGATAAAACAGGCTAAAATCAAATATTAAAAAACAAAATTCAGTTATAAATCGTTTAACAAATCAGAGTACAACCAATAATCCCCAGCTCAACATCCTTGAAGCGCGAGCTTGCACGACCAAAAAAGAGCGTTCGCCAGCACCTATGCATTAATTCAACGCTTTATTTACTCTTATATTCACTTACATCGACCCGACCTCACAAAGAAGCGTCTCGTCGTCGTTATCGTGCGTGTAGTACGTGACGTTACACAGTAAGAGGATAATCCGCGAACGAATTTTTCGCGACAGAGTCTATTACGTCCCTTTCGGTTCGAACGAGTCTGCGGAGGAAAAAGTTAACAAGGTCAAAATCGAGGAGGGAATCAAGCGCTGCTGCCGCCTAATGCTCGTCCGTGCGTGTATATACCACGTCCCTTTGCCACGACGACGCTCGGAGGGGATTACAAGGGAAAATCAAGCGACACGTGATTCGCCATTCGGTCAATCTCGTTCTTCTCATCAGCATCCTTTGTCCGGTTTTACCGGCTGAATTTCGAATGGAAAATAAGTGGAAACAAGAAGCGCGCACGTTTCGAGGAGAGTATATAATTCAGTAAATTCTTTTGAGTGGCGATTCGAATATAGCGTTCAATCATCAAAGATGTCTATGTAGACACACACACACACACACGAGGAAGTAGTCTATTCAAGATAGCTTCATTAGAAATACACTAATAATCACATAAGCAATTGCTTCCGTATGAAAAACAGAGTACCAGTCCGGAGATAGAGAGAGAGACAACGGCATTAACACACCGTCGCGGCCTTGCTCTGCCCTTGAGAGCAAACAATCCAGCAGCCGCAGCATCGCATCGAGTCGATCCTCTCTCCGGCAGCCTTCGGACGTCAAACCGGCCGAACTAGCTCCCATCGATTCGGGCTAGCTCTTCGATGTATAAACCCATGCATCACCGTATCTGTATAGTATAGGTACACATTGCGCTGACGTCGCACACATCTCTCTGCTCTGCTGAGGCCATTTCCGAAGTGCTGTCGAATAATTTACCGGCTAGTTCTGATTAGCAGATATCGAGTGTCTTTTCAGAGCTTTGGAAATGCTCGAGTCAATGGGTGCAGCTTTTCAGCGAGAGCTAGGCAGTGGTTAACTTTTCTCTCGGGTTAAGACGCGGGAAGGATATATAAAGGGCTTTGGAAGGTGTCTTGGTTTTCAGTCGGTCCTTTTGAGAGCGAGAGATGTTGTCGGCTTTGATTATTGAGGATTTCTTGATGAAACGAAAGTGCCGCTAGTTTTATTTTCTGCAGCGAGATTTTTTTTTACTGCCTTGGCAACGACGACGCATCAACTACAGACGCCCTGCAGCCGAGAAGAGAGAACAAAGGAAGCTTCTTCGAATATTGGATATCCGCAGCGAAAGGCATTTTTAGTAGCTACTAGGGTAAAAGTACTAAATATTCTTTACTCGAGTCGAAACAGTTATCGGGGTACTACAAAAATGATCAAATACAAGTATTTCTTTTATAGAAAGTTTGATCGAAACGTGAATTATTAAAATCCACTTTACTAATCCTTTTTGGTAACCGTCGCTTACCCGGATTTTCTCAGTGCTTCGATCCGGATATTTTCGTTGCGTTTATTAGGAAAAATTTGAGCGCTAGACTGAAACAAAAGCAACGAGCCATCTGATAAAATTGTTCGTTTAGTTCGCCGAAGTAATGCGTTACGTTGTATATACCTACTGTGTGACTGCAACGCGTGAATGCAAGAGAGAACAATACGCTGCATTCAAAACGGCTTCAATGCAAAATATGTCCCGCCAAGCTTGAACAATAGTTTTACATATAATCGCTAAAAGTGATTACCAGACATTCCAAGAATTCATGCGCGTTAGATTCACATTATCAACGAAAAAAAAAAGTTTTCCAACTCAACGAGTGATTTTTTATACCAAAGTTAAGCTTTCTCACGGGGGATCACGAAATAAATAGAAAAATATCCCATATTAGAGGGGAAAACTGAAAGAAACGGAGAAAGAGCACGAGCTTATTAAAACTTGATTATGATAAGTACACGACACGAACAGTGGCTGTGTGGTCGCGCAACTACTCGCGTTTAACTTTTCGTAAATAATGAACTTTTGCAAGTTATTATTCAAAGCCTCGACGCAGCTTAAAAACTTGCCGCGACCTATTCTATATACACTATATACATGTATAAATAGGTCACGTATCGTTTCGTAATCGCTCGACTCCTTTTTGCGAAATTTATTAGTCAGATATTCGGAAGGTAGAATCAAGAGGCGGTTGTATAGCTGAAAGAAAAAGCTCATCCGCGCGGGCATTAGTTACGCCGCATTAGTCCTGCGGAGGAAACAAAACACGTAGAGAGAGAGAGCACAGCCGCAATCTATAAACGTCGCGTTCCAAATTCCGGCTATTAAGGTTACTAGCCGTGTTACCACCCCTTCCATACTCGCGACTTCTTTTTTTTTGCTTCGTCCTCTCACGCCCCATGAAATTCAAATGAAATAGGGGGATTCAGCGTTTGGAATTCCGTGGAAAAATGCCGCGTTTAGAAATTAAGCTTGACTTTTTTTGTTAGTGGTGGACGATTGGCAGTAATTAATGCAAACTGCGCTGGTTAATACCTTTGAATGGGTATAATTGCGCGGCTCTATACGCTAAATTTGTGCTTGAATAAATACTGCATTGTTCCGTTCTGCATATATAGTGGCGTATCGTATGGATATGTCTAAACGCTTTCGTGATCATGACGTTCACACGAACGAACGATAATAATGCAACGATCAATTTCAATTACAATTGTCGTAAAACGAGCATATTCGTCTTTTCGCATCGACGAAACGATCAATCAAACGTAACGTAATGGATTGTATGAAAAATGCAGGGGAAAAAGAAAGAAAATAGCGTAACCCGTAATCTACATGATTTTAGCGCTATTTTATTCCATACTGAATTGTGCCATTAAATCATGAAATTGTCAATACCCTAATCAATGTAATTGTGATTCTTCGATCGTTTACTGTAATTTCTTATAACGTGAGAATACCCGATCATCAGAACATTATGCAGTAGGTTATAAAAATGACCTATCACGAGCTATCATTAAACTCGATGCGTTAGTCAACCGTCAGCCTTATTTATCCCTGATCGATTAAGTCGGCATTTTTCACTCCCTCCCCGCAAGTTCTATTACTCAAGGTTTTCAACAGTGAGACAAATTAAGCTTTTGCTCTTTTTTCAATCTTTAAAAATCGCTATTTGCAAACCGCCGATTAAAACGAGCATAAATTGTCGCGGATAATTGCACAGGAGCCGAGTAAAGGAGAGAGAGACACAGGCTTTTAATAACAGAACGAGAAGAAAAATTCTCTATACCGTAGTATAATAGCGACGATCATAACGAGCGGGACATAAACACCTCGATCGCGCGCTATTCTCTCTCTCTCTTTTTTTAAATTCTTTTATCGAGTCCATCCCGCGATCGCTCCTTTTCCGTCTCTCAACGATCCTACGCCTCGCGACTGCGAACTGCTGCTGTGTATATATCCCATTACTCTCCGCGAGAGCGAGTTTCGCCATTCATCAATCCGACTCTCCGTCTCTTAGCCTAATTGCATTAGCTTTTCACAAGGACTACTGCTACACATATAGACGGCCTGCGAAGCCGTAAAGTGCGCAGCTTTAACGGCGACTGCGGTAATAAAAAGTTCATCAAGCCTCGTATGTATCCCGCACTTAGAAGCTCTCTCTCTCTCTCTCTCTCCTGCAGCGTTAATGGATCAAAGACAGGGCTGGAGCTGTAAACGAAGCCAAGCCATTTCGAGCTGTTCACACACATATGTGTGCGGTACACCCGGGACTATAATATGGACATGCTCGTGTGTGATATCAATGAACGGCCGCGTATTATATACGCTGATGCGCTCGCAAGTATCGTGGTTATGGAGATTATATTATGTAATTGGCAGGTTCGATATGCTGCGGCTTGATTATGCATTAGCCCTATCTTTGACAGGGTAAATGGCGAGCTGATAGCGCGGGGTTACATTGTGATACTGCAGTGTACGTGTGTTTTGAAGATCTGACAGCTGATTTGTTTATTGATGTGGGAATCGAGGACATCGGACAGGGAATTAAATAGATTCTCGCGATCGTGGGATAGAGATATACATCTTTTGTTTATTTTGAAAGGAGCGGTTTACGCGCACGCTCTGGATTGGTAATCTGATTATTAATAAACATTCGCTTGCCAGTTGACGATTCTATCGAAAAAAATGTAACGATAGTGAGCGATTTCGAGTTTTAGGAAAGGCTAATAATAGCCAGGCTATTTTTAAAACTCTTAACTAATCGCCACGTTTATAAATATATACCGTCAGCACAACAACAATGAATCTAGAGCGTGAATGTTTTTCCCGCAACGTTTAAAAATCCATCAGCATCCGATCACCTTGATCTCCCCGCCGCTGTCATAGCTTGAATTCCACTCGAAAAAAAGAGCTTCTCTCGCCGCGCGAAGTAAAGCTCGTGGAAATTGGAAAGAGATTTAGCCAAAGCTTAATAAGCGCTGTCAATTACGTAGCCCAGAGAAATGCCGCCGTATATTTCAAGATGACGAGTGTTTTTATTTTTCACTCGAGGGCTGCCGTCTTGAATTTATGCTGCGTCGGGAAATATCTAATATAGGAGGACGGCGGCTCGCCTTTTCTTGAGAGCTTGAAGCTTTACGCGGAACGCTGTGAATATTTTTTTTCGCATCTATATAAATCTCAATTAAGAAAATAGGTTGAGTAGTAGATACATACGGATGGATGGGATTAATCGTACAGTTAACGGTGGACGACGCCTTTAAGCAAATATTGACGGGGTATTGGAGAAATATTTATGTTTCGATTTTATTGCTGTTTGCTTTCTCACGCTTCAGAAATTGGTACAATATTTTCGACTCTCCGCAAATAGGGGACGAAAAACTAGGAGTTTTTTTCTCCTCTTCCAATTTGTATAAATACTGCCGAACGAAATCCTCCGATTTTCGGAACAAGGACTTTTGTATACATTATTTTTGCAATTTAAATAAAGCATAATAATATATCTCTTGCAATAAATATCGCGACTAATCGATGGAGCGAACAAATTGATTACGATTTTCATACTTATTTTTAATTGAGTATAATGGCCTATATTACAAAACTAGACAACCGCATAACATTTTTCCTCGCAAGCTCGGCCATTAGAGCAGCCGGCGTATACTGTTCGAAATTACACACTATCAATAAAAAATAAATATTCACACACCCGATCGCAGCAATCTCGCGACGAAAAAAAAACCAGTTGGCCTTTTGAAAAAATGCCATTTTTTACCTCGACATGTAAATGCATACGGTATATATAGTCGAGCCTATTGTTTCCCCAGATACCGGGACAACAAACAAAAAGAAAAAACACAGACACACAGAGTATAGACTAATTACGCAAGAGCGCGCAGATAAGACCGATCTCGCTCGCTATCTACAGTCGTCTTTCTTTCTTCCGCGCACGTGTATACACGTTCGAACGCACAATCGTCGGACGCGCAGTTTGTATCAAGAGCAAACACTACGCAGAGTATAGCATGTGTGTGTGTGTAGAGCTGAACACAGTATAGCACACGGGAGGAAGGGGCGCGAGAGCGTGTGCGCGGGAGAGAAGCTGGTAATAGGACTGATAATAAATGAAGTGGGGCCGGCAGCGCTGCCGCCACTGCTGCTCTCTCACGCACATTGGAAAAGAACGTCGTCGTGCTCGTCGTCGGGCACCCACAGTCAGTCCGCCGCCGCCGCCGTTCCAAAAGCCTTCGTCTCTAATTTCGCATTGCACCCGTTTCTGGTGGATCAGTATCTTCGCTGAAAATGTCGAAGAAAACCGACTCGAGTCTCATCGCCTACAAGATCCTGACGAAGGAGCACGCGGATACAGCGACGAATCTTCAGATCGAGTCGTCTTTCCAAGAGTGCCTGACCATAGGATTCGGCATCGCCGATATTCCCGGTGGTACCGACCACGAGGGTTTCGCTGCATTACTGGAGACCATAATAGCCGATGGCCTAAGTGTCGGCGCCTTCGACACCAAGTCCGGCGAACTAGTCGGCGTCTGCTTCAACAAACTGCACGTGAGTGTCGATCTCTCTCTCTCTCTCTCTCTCTCTCTCTCTCTTTCTCTGTCTCGGGCTATTTTCGGATGTGGAAATGGTAAACAACGACGGTGGTGGTTGCGTTAGCCAGAGCTTTGTCGCGTGACTATTTTCGTGTTTTTCGGAACCGCGAGCTTTTCGTAGTATTATAGTATCTATCGTTGTTATATACGGAATGAAAATCAGCTGGAGATTTATGGGGGGCAGTTTTATACAGTGGTGCGAAAGAATTAATGGTCCGGACATTCGCTGAATTATTTACACCGAGCAAGGCTCGGGGTGTTGATTAATCTAATGGGATTGATGAGTTTGCCTGATGTTGATTTTGAAAATTACGCTCGCTTGCTTCGAGTGCTTTGTGTTATAGTGGTGGTGGAAAAATTTGGCACTGTTCGTAAACAAAATATTTCGATTTGCTCGGGTAATTCAGCTGATTTTGATAATCGAAGATATGCCGGTGTGATGGATAGACACGATAAAATTAAGCTTAATTGTTTGCGTGAATAAAAAAACAAAGCAGCTTTATCGGATTATTATAAAAATTTTGAATTCTGTTACGTGTCGAGAGTTACCTAAACGGCTGAATTAGACGCATCGTATAGAATTATTAATAAATTTATAAAAGCACCTATAGAGACTCACGAGAAAGCAATCCAACAAATTCTTGGCATCGGCTCCCTAAACATATCGCGAGCTAGTGCCAAAAGCCTTTTGATATTCGGGCAACTTAGTTTGTTGTAATTTTTTATACGAGAGAGAATATTTTTAGTAGCGCGTTAATTAAAAACGACTACGTCACGCGACACGAGCAAATTCGAATATTGAATTCGATCATTAAAGGTGAAAATTCAATCGGTAAGAGAGATACTGCAAAAAGATACAAAATCGATTGCATATCGTTTCCTACATCGTATAAAGAATGTAATCGATCTAACGCGATATCTATTTAGCGTTAATAGCCTGTACGCCTTATTAATGTATGTTCCGACGATTAATCTTTTCAGGACAAATCCGAGAGAGACGGTTCTGCGTGTCTCGAAGAGAATGTCGAAGAGAACATGAAACATCCGGCTACCCTTGACCTTTTGAGATTCGTCTTCAAGGTAATCTAACTCATCGAAGATACATGCAAAAACCCTTCACGATCGCTTTAGAACAACAAACGATTATTTTTTTTCTCACGGATCGTAGATGGATACCTAACGATTAAGTCGACTATATAAAAAAAGTTCTGTATACGCGTGTATGACCATTGAATAATAGTCTGATGCGGTAATAGATTAGAAAAAAAGATTACGCGTGAATCAAAGATTTGTATTTGTTTTTTGTTCCTGCGATTTTTTTCAAACTGAAATAACATTTTCATTGATAAATCGGATAAATATTTCGATAACGATACCGCGCTTCATATAAGTACTTTTGCAATGGAATCTTTTTAAAAGACTATCAAAAACAAAAATTTAATCGTTTAAAAAATAAAAATCAATATCTCAATACGCAACGATAAGTCATAATAAAAATTCCACACTCGCGTCAGAAGTATTTTCAAGACCTCTGCGGCCCCGATCAACGGTACCACCTTTGCCATTTTCACCTTCGGTACCACCCGCTGCGTTGCATGCCGATCTCGGAAAGCGGAAACACATTAGGCATCTAATTAAATCCAACAGTTCTCGCACTTAGGTCTCGCGACAAAAAAGTCCGAGGACTAATGCGAATGCTGATCGTGGATTATAATAACACATCCTTGATTAGAACAACAAACTAGGACAGCAGGTCAATATCGCAGTCTATTCTTCTCGATCGATCGTGTATACGCTCCTTCTTTATATTTCTCGTTTTTTTTTTCTTCCCGCCTTTCGTCCTATACACACCGAGCGTGTGTGTTATCTAATTAATTGGAGTGCGCGCAGACAGATCGTCATCGCGCAATCTTAAAATCTGCGCGCGAAACCGAAGGAGCAGCAGCGCTGTAATATGATTAATCGGCGCGCGGCTCCATATCCGTATCCTTGACACTTTTTATGAAGCCGATTGGTTATCGATGTCGTCACCTATCGCTTAACAGTCTCGTGTAACAATGCGTGTGCGCGTCGCCGATTGATAGTATGAATAGCGGTAAGCTATATAGCGTAGGTGTGTGCGAACTTGGGATTTCGTTGTTCCTGTTGTTGAAACGCTGTCTTTTGGTCTTGTTGATAACGTTAATAGTATCTTGTATACAAACTTTCCTCTAATTACGGTTCCACCTGCTTCCGGCTCACTGGAACTTCTTTCTCACCGGAATATAATTCGTCTGACTCATTAAACTTCTTATATCCCGCTAAATCGAATAAAAAAAAATGAATCAACATGTTCATCTAATGGCAAAGCCCACCTTAAAGACACCTAAGCAACGACAACAACAACATTCGACTCGGCCATTATACTCGTAATGTACCGAACCGGTGTACAATAGAGCGTGGCAACGTGCTATCATCAAATCAAACCTTAGAAAGGTCACGCGCCTGGGTAAATCGTGCCGAGAGACAGATACACAGGCGTGTAGCGACACTGTTTCCGTGACTCGCGGTTGTCGCAATCTCGTACATTATCCCATTCGGATTTTTTCCTTCTCCTGCACATTTTTAGTTTCGCAGAGTTGATCGACCGGATTTCGCTCGTTTGGTCTGGCTATGCGATTAAATTTCTTTTATTTATTATTTCTTCTTTTTTTTGCCGAGGTCAGTGAGCGCCGTTGACACCTGTCAATTCATTCATATGAACATAAAATCAGCGTCCGTTACGTAAAGCGCGACCCATTTGTACATATATCTCTGTAACAATGGCTTTTCTCATCGGAAGAATGTTAATTACCGAATTTCTCATCGATGCGCGCGCGTTTTCCCGATCGCTCGTGTCAGATTAGCCAATTTATTCAGCGTATTAAGAGTATTTTTTTTCCAAGTTTTATCTGGTAAACGTGATCTCTCTCAGTGCCTGAGCCTCTTATCAGGGACAAAAAGCCGCGCGCTAATGAGTATCGATTGGCATCTCTCGCGCGCGCATTAAAAAATCCGAGAATTCTCATTGATGCAACGAACTCGCGGATTTTAACGTTGCCTCGCTATAGTGAGTCAGCAGCATCCGGTAATACTAATAAAATTCATAACCGCAGAGGCTTGAAGTATAAAGTAGAGTGTACTACTATACTCAATATTAGCATTGAGTACCGAGATCGTCAAGGTCAAGTACGCCCATCGTCAACCTTTCGCTTCCTTCTTCACTCGAATCATCTCGCTCGCTCTCATCATTGTAGCAACGCAATATTCAAAGTTTCCCTCTCGACGTGCCGCAGATCGAGTCAAGCGTGGACCTGTACGAGCACTACGGCTGCAGCCACGCCCTGGAGGTCTTCTACATCGGCGTCGACTCTCGATACCGGCGTTATGGCATAGCTCAGAACCTCATGCGCTCGAGTCTCGAGATGGCGCGAAAGATAGCTCGCGAACGTTGCCTGCCCGAGCCTGAGATAGCCTACGCCGTCTTCACATCCAACTACAGTCAAGCTCTGGCCGAGAAGTTTGGCTTCGAGTGGCTCTACACCGTCAAGTACGACGACTACGAGTGCTACGACGGCAAGATGTTAGCTGATAGGATCGGACCGGTGCACAAGAGCGCCAAGCTTGCTGCCCGCAAGCTCTGATTATGTGTAGCTGACAGTGACGGGGAGGATATGTGTCATGAGCGAAGCTTTGATGTCCATTGATGTCTGGATTATTATGCGAGGAGATTTCGAGGCACGTCTTGGGGACTGACGTGAACGGATGATGTGTTCTTGTGCTTTTTTTTTCTTTTTGGTAGGATATACTTCGTTTGAATACCAAATGGACTAGAGTGAAGAGAAAAAAAAAACCGCTGGCGAGAGAGTTCCGTTGCAGCGCGGAACAACTGGCTGCTCTAGGATAGCGAATGCAAATACACCGGCTGAGCAAATATTGTTGCACTCTGGAGTATCCGTTAATCAAAAATACTCGTCTCCCGATATGCAGTTTGCGATATTTTTCTTTTTTATTTATTTTTAATTCTCAGGCTGGGAAAGTAGAACGCTAAAATGTATTAAAACAATTATATTTCGTCGAGTTCACGAAGCAACAGTAACTCCCAATCGCACCGCACTTTTTCCCTCTCGAGTTCATCGGCCGAGCAAGCCGTTACGCGTTATTTGCGTGGAATCTTTTATTTTTCGCGAACATGCTTTTTTAATGAGACGTTGCACTTCGAATTCGAAATACGAGCTTGCGGCTCGTTCATTCCGTTTTCCCGTAAATTTTTTAATGAGAGATTCGCGCCGTGAAGATTCATTTAGAAACTTTCGAGTTGGAATGGACTTATTTTTCTTGCGAGAGCTGCAGCTACGATACTCGAGATTTGAGTGGTGGAAAAAAAATTCATGGTTAATGACGACTCGAAATTTCACGAACGCCTAAAGAAATATCAGTGTCGGTATTAATGTGTTATAGAAATATAAGTGTCTATTATATGTGTAAAATATCCTATGAACGTTATTCGATTCTACTGATATTCGAAAATACTCAAATGTGTCGTTGTCGTATACGTGAAACCTGTTTCGTATCGGTGCGATTAGAAAAAAGAAAAAACTGATTCCTCTTTTTTTTTGCCGCGATTTTGTACTACATAGACGTACTTCATAAGCGTAAGCTAGCTTTTTATAGCCTAGGTTAGATGCATAATGGTGATTTAGTCAATAGGCTATTATCACTCTGCTACGTTAATTGCACTCGCCTACAATGTATTTTCTCTCGGAGAACGAAAAAAAAAAAAAAAATATTGAGTAATATATTTTCTTAAACCGGTCCACGTATGGAGTAATCATACACTTCTGCAGTAGCATCGATACATCACACTGTGATTGCGCGCGTATAACCATCGTTTAAATAAAGGTTTCGCATGTGAAAAATTGCTCTTTCCTTTCTGCCACGTGCGATCGCACACACAACGTAGCGTTGAATAAAAAGTTATAATCGCGCGTGATTGAAATTCCTTTTTCTTTGATTATATTCAAACGCGATTATCTCATTTTTTTAATGAATATTTAATTTAGGTTAATCGTTTGACAATCGCGAACAAGTTCGATACGGTTTTACGTAATAAGTCCTTGTCACTTTCTGTGCAAAGTGACAACTCGTATATATAATATAAATGTGTACAAATGTGTACAAAAGTTATTAGTCGTAGAAATTAGTCTGTATATTATGTTGTATTATAAACGTTGTTGTTCGAGCGCGGGCTCGAACACTATTCCTCCAGGCAAAAACATTTCTATGTACATTTAAATATCAATAAAATTATTAAGTAACCACTGTCCACACAATACCCTTAGTTCCAGCCACTGGTATTAAATCACACCCGCACTACTGCATATATCAATAAATTATTACGAAATTCCCGACCTATCCTTTGTCCGATCAAAAATTTAACACTTCCCCATAAATAATCGTCCAACGCACATAAATCAAGCCCCGCAGGTATATATATATATACATACATCCGCTTCATTTGCTAATGGCCAGCCCATAAACTCAATGATTTTTCTGCTTTCCCACATGGCTCATTTGTTTATATCGCCCAGCGCGCAGCGTTAAAAACTCAAAATACCATTCCGTGAAGCTTTCCTCTAGCGGAATGGCACGACGTTTCGCAAAGCCACCGCGGCGCATGTACACGCACATATCGTAAAAGCAAACAGCTAAAAGGAATAAAGCGCGCGTATATACGCCTGCGTAGTTTCGCTCGTCGGAGGGGGCAAAAAACAGGTCGGTATACAGAAAACAAGGCCGTTTTTATCCCGCGACCTTATCATAACAAAACCAAATGTTTCGCCGCTGTGTACCTTCTCCGTTTCATTTTTCTAGACGTAGCGAAAGCTTCTCTTTTTTTTATGCCGCGGGATTTTTTTGTGTGCGCGCGGTCCTCGACTCTCTTAACAGATTTTGAAATCTAACTGAAACAGTCTTTATATCAGATATTGTTATTTTTTTAACCCTGATTCCGAGATCAGTATTGTTGGCAAAAAATAATAGTATATTGGGCAATCAGGAAGGGATGGATTATTTTTAGTGCAGGTACGATGATTGAGCAAGAGACGGTGACCAGTGCTAAAATTATTCATTTTTGGACATTTTCTAATTCTCATCACCAGATCCATTAAAATGTGAAGCATATAGTTTGAGATATAGTTTTAATAAAATTCATATTTTTATTTTGATCAGATCCATCTTCATTTTATCAACACGTCAACCAGCAATATTAGTTTATATTTTACGACGAAAATCAAGGGAACGAAAAGCACATCAAAGTTTTTCATCCCCGAACTACGAAAGGTAATAAAGCACAGCACACGAGAAAATAAAAAAGCTCCAAAGTTCATTACGTCCTGCCTTTCAAAAAAGCGACTACACCTCTCGTAAACATCATTCTATCTGTAGGTAACAAACCAGCGACACCAGTACAACCATCGTTACTGTCATAACCCGTAACAAAGTACAGCCAACAAAAGCTCACCTCCCGTATCTTCCATCTCTTCCATCCGCGAGCTACCTCAAAATCACAAAGTCGAAAGTCGTCCAGCAGTAGCGTCACTCAACCCACCCCCTCCCTTCCAAAAAAAGGGGAAAAAAAATCAGAGAGAAAGAACAAAAATCGCAGCGTCAGAACGACGACCATTATTTATCGGCTTCGTTCTGAGCTATATACACTACTGTGCAGCGATATAGTCTCTCTCGAGAAGAAAAAAGGAAGAGCTTTGCTCGTCACTCATAGAGTGAGGCTATCGCTTGTCGCGACGTTAAGAAGACAAAGGGGACTCTGTTGCTTCCGTTACTTATAGGTCGGCTGCACCGGATAATGGCAGCACTGGCGGATGAATGGTGTGTATAGTCGAATCGAGAGCACACCGAGGGTGGATGGAGCGGCGAGATGCTCTTTTTCGCTCGCACTGTCCCCCGCTATACGGCCGGATATATAACGCGACCTCGGAGGGAATTTTTTTTCCCCGCGCGGCGATTATCGATCTCCCGAGTTTATTACGTGGATTATTTTTTTTTATCTCCAACGCTGTGCGATTCTCTTTTCGTCGCTGTGGGGCCGATCCGCCGTTATTTACGTTTTTCGTGCATACACGCACCGACGAGAGCTTTTGGCACATACGATTTATGTGTTTTCTTCGCGCTTAGTTATTTTGCAAACTTTGCCGCGACGTTATCTCGCCTCGACGGATAGACAAGTCAAATATTTGCGAGAAGTCTGCTATTGAACACTGTGTGTGCTTGCACACAAAAGGAGCTTTTTTGCAAAAAGCTCGGCGAGATTACATGTACCTGCGTACAAAGTTTCGACTAAGTTCGTCGAAAGTGTACGGCATATAGGTATATGTGTACACTCGAATCTAATTTGCCTCATTGTAACTTCCGAAATAACGAAGCTTCCGGTAAATATTATCCTCCGATTTGTGGCAACTGTGCAAAGCAAACGCCTTTTCATTGTACACAGTATGTAGGCTGCTGCATCGATCGACCAACAGAAGCAGCTGTTTATTATAAACAAAAATAACAACGTCGCCGGCTGTTCATCCATTATAAAAGAGAATCTCTCTCTCATCTCCGGAAGTCGATGTACAAAACAAAATTATTGCCTTTTTTCTCCTCTTCCTCTATATTCTCTCTCTCTTTCAGGGGGGGGGCGAGCGATCGATGCGCGCGGTTCTCTCTGCCCCTCTTCCTATATAATTCACTGTCATCCTCCCGCAGACTCCGAGCGATAATTTCTTCTGCGCTGATATGAGAGACTCTTGTGGGAGGAGGGATAATATTTTGTCGGCAAGGCGCGCTAAGTGCCGTGAGCCTTTTAAACGGTCAGGGCAATAATAATAATAATAATAATAATAATAATAGCTACACACTGATGGTTGTATGTGTATACTATATACATACAGATATAGAAGTGCACACAGCATGACGTCAGCGAAAACTCTCTCGGCGTATATACGCGCGTGTATGTGACCGGGTTAGATAATACACTGGCTCGTCGGTGGCAATGATATTCAATTTCTCGGGTATATACGTATGAAAAACATGAGCGACGTCGACGACGACGGGGTGTATATGTGTACGTGTGTATCGCGGGGTCGGTTGACCGGTCGAGATTTTTCTTCGCGTTTTATTTCATTCTGTCGGCCGGATGGATAGAGCGCGGCATTTGCATGATAAAGAGATTCGGCTCGAACCAGGGCCATTTTTCTTTTTCTTTTTTCACATCAGAGGGATGCGATAGAGAGAGAGAGAGAGCAGAGTTATTCGCCTGTGCTCTCTGGGCTGAAATTTTCGGACTGCGGGGTTTTGATGGATTTCGGTGCTTCTGAGGTCACTGAATCAGAACACGTATAGTTTTTGCCTGATTGCTTGTAGGTTCGAGGCTATATGCTTTTTTGGAAATTCGACAGGAAATGTTGTATGTTTGTCTGTAGTGTAATTTTGTAAAATTAACGTTTGAAACAACGCGTCTCGATTGTTAGATGTTATCAACAAACAAGTGTTTCAAAGAGGAAAGATAAATTACTAAAAATAAGTGAGATTGCGATTTCAAAGGCGCAGATTAATTGTGTTTGCCGAGCGAAAAAGTCAAATATTGTTTTGTTCAGCGACGCGCTGCGATTAACAGGTGTTTGTGTTTGAGTTGTAGATTATGAGTTCCATTAGCAAAGTGTCAAGTATGTCACAATATATAAGAGTGTCTTTTAATCAGGTCGGATATTGTTACGTAAAATAAATTATAAAAAAGAAGAGGTTTTTTCTTCGTTTTTCCTTTTCCTTTTCGTTTGAAAAGCAGGATTCAATTTTAATTAACTTAAATGCTCGGCTCTCATTGGCTGTTATAGCCTCTCTACTGTGACCTCGTTTTCTTGAAGATTTAAAAATACCTTTTTCAAACACTGATAAAAAAAATCTGGTTGTCTACTACTTCAACCATTTTACTCTTATTAAAATTAATGAAGTATCACGCTCTACTTCGAAGTCGACGCACGTATCCTGCGGCTCTGAAGTACTTCGTTATACCTTTAGAAGATCTGATATAATTAAATTAGCTATTATGAACCAAACGTCTGAAATGCGAATCGATTGTACTTCTGATAGATACACAGATAATACTGAACGATAACGTGCACCCGAGCATTATAATAACTGTTTTCAACGCGACTTATAAATCTCAAACTGCCTCATAGAAAATTATCGATTTTCATGTAGATATTATACAGCGTCTAATATAAGCAAGGCACGTGCCTCCAGTAAAAGTAGAATGAAACAAGTAAAAGACTCGTTAATAACTCCATTATTATACGCCGGTGTTTTTTTTTCATCCACGCTCCAACAACCCCAATTAATTTAAACGCCATAACTGTAACGATGGATTTTATAACAGCATCTCGGTAGTAATCACCATCAGCTGTCCACGGCAGCTTCGTAACACATCCATCGATGGCGAGACTGCATTCCCCATCATCCCCGTGATCGTCCTATTTTCGCGCGAATTTTCATTATTAAAAGCGCATGTATAGCATCACAGGAGAGAGCGCGAAAGACGCTATTTTTAAAGTATCTAAAATACACGCTATTATAGCCAAGCAAGAAAGTGCGGCTCTCTCCTCTCCTCTCTTTCACGCCGTTAAATTTAGACGCGTATATAGAAGACGAGCTTCCCTCTCTCGTGTATATATAACGGAGAATTTCATTACTTTCTAGGGAAGAAAAGCACCGCGAAAGAAATAAAGCCGCCAGTCATTTAATTACGCCGCGTAAAAATGCCATTCCCCTACAATCGTGTGCCTGCGACGACGATGCACTTATCGGCCGCCGGAGAACTCGCTACTACTGGCGCGCGAGATTTTACACAGGATGTACGATATAACGGTTAACGGGACGTTAACTCGAATAAGCTCGCGCGCCGGTCCTACGATGTAGGGCTTTGAAAAGGGCGAGCGATCGTGAAGTTTTGAGACTTTTGCGATCGTATATAATACCGGACTGCTTTTTTTTTCACGCGCCTGGTGTAGGAGAGGCTTTTATTGCCGTGTGCAGCTGGCCCCCTTTTTCTTCTTCGAGTGCGAGGGATCGAAAGTGATGGATTCGACGGGATAGGCTTCTTCCCTCGATGGTGTCCAACACACTGATCGCTCGTCTCTTTTTGGAGAAATAAAAAGTGACGCATGTGTGTGTCAAGGTTGTTTAGTTGTGACGTAAAACGAAAACGTATACTCCGCACTATGTGTACCGAACCTTTTGACCGACATTTCTATCGAGTACTACAATTAAAAAATTTTTATCATTTCACCTTTCAACTGCGAAAGCTCGCAAATTAACGAATATCGTTAAATAAAGTATAACGAGCTTTTTCACCGTGCGTCGAATTTAAAAACTCCATCCAGCCCACACGAAAAAAAGAATATAAATACAAGCGAGGAATTACAATTTTTAAAAAGTTTACCATCATCCTACTCCCAGCGCCGCAATTTAAGCTCTCTACCGCTAATGTATTTCCCGCTGCAGCTCTCGCCGTTGAAAAAGACCAGCAGCGTATAGTAGGCTTCGTATAAAAAATTAATTGTGTTTAAGCTGTCCTTTTTTTCGCAACTCAACTTTTACAACCCTCTCTCGAGCTTTATATTTTGCCGGCCAGCTGCAGCACAACTCGTCGTCGTCGTCGTCGCGTTCAAAGAGAGTCTGCACGAAAAGGCCGCGAGTGCGTGGGTACTTTGACGGACGTGACCGTCCACTATATACTATAGGCCCTAATGGAGCAATCTGGCGAGGGAGTAAAAATACAGATTTTTCTATTTCGCAGAAAATAAAAGTATAGGCGTATATATTCGTATTAGGCTAGTATATATCTGTATATAAATTGTGGAGAGAAAAGGCGAGACAGAATTTTTATTTCGACGTCAGAGCAACTTCCTGAAGGAATATTTAGTTTCTCCGCCACGGCTGTGCTTTTCAGCGGCTCGTTTGTTTGCCGTCGTGTCTTCCGTTCTGTTTACTCTGCGGCGAAATGAGGACTTCTTTGACAGATTTCGCGCGACCTTATCATTGTTCTTTTCTCACAGATATATATGCAGCAGCAGCAGCAGCACAAAGCTCCGCGTGTGTCATTAGCATACGAAAATTACTCGCCGCGTAGCATTTGAATAAAAAATTCGCTCCATTGTTATTACCGTGTGCATTTATTATTCATCTTCGCTAGTCTTTATTTGAAATTATAATCGAACTAATAGCCGCCAGTTAACACGCGTGTAAAACATACCGCTGCGTTATATCTAATTTAATCTGGACGAAGAACGCGACGGTTCAGATATAAGTATATGCAGTAGATCGCGGATATATACCTCTGAAATATATTGCCGTCGAACACAACTTTGTCGCGTAAAAGCAAAAAGCTACTCAGTTACGACGTCATGCTTAATATAACAAAAAGTGTATAATATACACACCTGAGGGCGTGCAAGGTGTCCTGGCGGCTTCCACGAGGTCTTCGCGGCTGCCTGGCGGTGCTTCTAGCATGGCTGCGCCGTTCGTCGATGTTTTAACGCACAGCAGGCTTAGCGCTGCAACAGATTGTCGGAATATATATATAGCTGTATAGCTCTGCTGGGCCTTGATTATCTTGCCAGCTGGGTAAATGTTGGTGTTTGTGGCCGGCCGCTGCTCCGGGGGGTCTCGCGTGCCACCGCGGCTTTGTTTATTTACCGAGAGTATACATAACGTGGGGGAGAACTTTGGCGGCTTGTATTTAAGGTAAATATATTTTTCTAGCCGGATAAATTGTATGCGGATCAAACGGAATTTAATCTAAACTACGTTCGCCGCGGTATATAGATGTCACGTATTTTTGCGGAAACTTGCAAATGAACTGGCGGATGTGAAGCTTATCCCTGTAGAATATGAGAAGGATTCTCTCACGCGCGTATTATAAGACGAAGGTCTGAAACCTGCAGCATGTGCGGGAAGCTCCGAAATACCTGGTTAAAGTTCTCAAGATAATATATAGACGCGCTGTGTAATCGTGTGTAAGTCTGCGAGTGTGTGTGGGTGTATAGAGAGCGAGAGATGGAGGAGCATATCTTATATGTATAATGTGATATACCTGACTTGCTATGTAACTTACACGCGCGAGTGTGCAGATGTTCGACTAATATTGTTCGGCGTCGCAGTTTAATTGAAAATTCGTGATTAAAAGGCAAGTAAATTTGAGTTTAATCGAAAATGTAAATCGAATTTTCCGTTATTTTTAAAATTAGATTAATTTCGATCTCCTGTTCGGTCCGAATAAATATTCATATGCAGTTTGCAGTATATATAAAAAGCGAAAACCTGTTAAAAATACTATACTGAAGAGTAAAATTTATATGAAAATAAAAATCGCAATCAAAAAGTGTACAAAGTAGCCCCACTCTCCCCTATTAATTTTCTCGCATGCATTCGCTAATCAACATATTTCCATCTCTAAACGGTGCTTAATATCTGCTCGCTTTGACTAAATAGAATCGCATATTACGCACGAAATTATTACAATTTTAATCAACTCTCTAATGCACAACGTCCGGTGTTCACGCAAAGGGGCAACATTTCAACAAAGTGACAACGCGCAATTTTAACGCAATTTCACGCGAGCCGAGACTACAGTATAATATCTCCATCCTCAAGCACATCAGATAAAATCAGCTGCGGCGTCAACCATAGCAGCTCGCAGCGGCGACACTCTCTTCATTAAGTCGCCGGTGCGCCGCCTCGCGCATATCATTATACTCTCCTCTCCGTCGTCGGTATCAACTGTGCGCACAGCGTTATATTAAAACAATAGATACATACGGTCCGATGTTGGACACTTCGGATACGGAAAAGTCGCGGCGGCGATTAGCATGCACATTCATCACTATCCCGTCCCAGCGTGTCTCTGTAATATAATCGACGGGAGAGCTATAGTGAAAAAAGGCGCGGTAAAAGCCGCTGCATTACTATTCCTCAATGGTACGGCGCGTAGCGATTACAATGCACCGGCAGCCTTGATAAATCGAACGGTCCGAGCGCGGCAAGATTTATTCGCTTATTGTCGTGCGCGTATGTATATGCACACGATAGCGCAGCAGCGATGAAGGGAATTACATGAGATAATGCGAGTGAAAAAAAGAACAGTCGCGACTATGTGTGACAGGTTCTGTTGCGGCAGGTGTGTATAGGTACGAGACATTTTGCCGGAAACGCAACGATTTATTTGCTCATTGAATGACAAGTTTTTAGATGAGGGACGTTTCAATCATCGCGCAGGATATTCTTTGAGAAAACGCGAGAGCGAGAAGAATTTTTTTTTAAATCTTCAATACTCGCTTCCTTTTGCCTGACTGAAATATTTTAATACCTCAAAGAAAAATCCGATTTTGCAAGAATTTTCAATTTCGTCAGGCACATGTCGTTGCAGTAAAAGTGCGTTATTTGAGAATTTCCTGAAAGGAATCGAGTAATAGAAGAATATTTAATTTAAATATATACTCCAGTCCGGAATTATACGATTGGTGACAAGTCTATATAAAGCCAGATCCGCGCGAATATCCAAGTAAAATGGGCTCTGCTCGCTCGCTCGTTCGCTATTCAATTGCATTCTCAATCGAAGCGCGCGGAATAATGATAAAAGGAAGCATCTCTCCCTCTACATATATATACCTTGTCGTCGTCCGCCCTCTCGATCGGATCTTGTTTAGCATTTTTTCTTCTCTGTCTCTCTCTCTCTCTCGGCATTGTATAAATATATACAGGATAGCTCTTCGATGGCTTTTTCGTCGGTCGCGCATCCATATTTATGACGGATTCAAACTCACTCTCTCCTTTAATTCGGCCTGGAACGTCTAATTGCGCTCGCGAAAACAACGGCCATATCGATTCCGACGCGAGATATATATATATATGAAAGAGCGACGCGAGTTATATAGACGTCTCTGTGCACGTGTGCGACCCGGCGCTGTAGTGATTGAATTTTTCGCCAGACTTTTCTCGCGCTGTTTTTCTTTCGCTTCGTCGTTTCTGCCGTCGATTTTTCTTTTGCTTCTCTACTATATACTGCAAGAGCTATACGCGATACGTGTGTTACATGTACCACTGCTGCAGCTACGGAGCGAGAGGGTTTGAGGCGATGATTTTTAGATAGTCGAGGGGGTGAAAAATGCTTTTACGCCGGCGTTCGTTTCGATCTCTCGCGATATATGGTTATGTCCGCGGGAGTTGTAATGAAAACATAGAAGGGACGTAACGAATGAAGCTTGTACGCAATAAATCGCAAATTTTGTCTGTAAATATAATTGTTAACATAAATGTGTTCGTGAAATATATGAATTTATACACTCAGAAAAATGTTTTCTAGCTAGTAGCAGATTATATCAATTTAGACTTAGACTAAGAAAAACTTTGAAGAGCCCCACAGTTGGAAAATTTCGTAGGAGAACTTTTGTCAACCGCAGATCTTTTTTAAAATTAAAATTAATTCTTTTTCACTGAACGAGTGATCTAAAAAATTCAACTCATTTTTAACTTATTGTCAGTCTGGTCCTATTAATTAACCCTTTCACTGCTAATAATGTATAAGCCAATTTTTCAAGTTTTTTTTTATTTCACGGTATAAAATGCAACCAAATTTTCATTATTTGATGAGCCATATATGTGTTATGTATCATTGAAAGGGTGAAATGTAGATTATACTTTTGTGCGAGTGAATATTCATAACGTATTGCTCATAATGAATTTCAATTTTCATTTCAAACTACCCCTGCTGTAAATTAAACCTTAACGTGTCTCATAAATAAAGCGCCATAAAAACAGCAATAAAATCTCCAATATATATAACGAGAGGACGCATCGTTACGAGCGTCGAAATAAAAAGGTGTCCCTCGCATTTCAATAACGCTCACGCATTTAATAAAGCAAATTCACTCCGTCGATGCGGAACATACCTAAAATAATCCAACGCACCGGCTGCGAAATAAAAGCGAACGCTCGTCCTCGGAGGGCGTAAAAAAAAGTAGGAATCATCGTCCAAACAAAATGTTTGCTCAAAATAGTGGCTAGCTGCGGGGGAGGACCTGCGAAAAAGGTGAATCTTCAACAAACGAACAGTAGCGTCACGAAATGAACTCGTCTGCCTCGCGCAGGCTCGCTCGCTCGCGTTTTAATTAAATTTTCACAAGCGCTGCTGCGGAACGCGAGTAATAATGCACACGCGCGTCGTCGCTGTTGTTGTTGTTTCGTGCACACACGTCGTGCTGCTGCTGCTGCTGCTACATGTGTATGGAGAAAAGCGCGCGTGAGAGTTTTGTTTGCCTGTTTTTACGTTCGTATATAGCCCCCGAGGCGTCCGGTTCACCTGCTTAATGTCGCTCGACTTTTTCCGTTTGTTTCGCTCGTTTTTTTTTTCTCGGAGCTAGGACAGGGAAATTAGAGTGCGGGGGCGTCAGGTGCCGAGCAAACGTTGCGGCGCTGCACGTGACTTCTCGTTAGAAGGATGCTTTAGAGGCCGGAGTTGCAGCCAGGAAAAATGGGCGAGAAATTTTTTATCGGAAGCCCGATGTGGTGCGGGAATTTGAAAAATGGTTTGTCTTTGAGTAGAGGGTGAGGCAATTTTTTTTTAGTTTGGGGAGCATTATTAGTTGAAAAATCGTTGAGAGAGAAGGTGGGAAAGTAACGAAAAAAATTTTATGTAGTTTTTAACAAAATCTGTTTTTGTGATGAATATTGAAAAAAATAGAGGGCGTCGGAGTAATACATCTCTGTCTAAAATTACAAGAAGAAAAAATTCGAAAAAATCGATATTCACCCCTTTTTTGCATCAGCTCTCTCCCCGATATCCTATAGAGCAAAAGAGCGTTATATATCTCCTCTCTCGCCGGCGTATACTATTCCGCATTAAACTCGTTGCCGCGAGTAGTATCTTTGAACTAGGGATTCAGCTGGAATGCCGGCTTTACGAATCGTTAAACATGCCTCGGGCAGAGCTGAGAGCCAGCCGGTGCTGAAAGTGACGCGCGCGCCCTGCACTTTTATTCGCCCGCTGACTCTTGTTAAAACAGGCATTAAAGTAAGAAAGAAGAGGGATGCCTACCGAGACACCCTGGAAAATCCTCCACGACTTAACATAATGTGTAACGTGTCGGTGTAGAGCTACACCTGAAGTGCACTTACTCCTTTTTTTTCTGCTGTAATATATAGCAAAATAATAACGAAGGTAAAAATATTCGTATGCTGTTTGATGAAATGGAATCCAAATTATTTAGCCTTTCTCAAACACAGCTGAGAATATTTGAAAAGCTGCCTTGTTGCCAAACGCGTAAATTAAAATGTAAACACCAAACAGATCAATAGGCAACTGTTTGTTTTCAATTTCAACCTGCAGCGGCGGCTCCCGACAAAAGTTCCCATAGCCCCCACGGAAACTCATCGTAAAACCAAAAATAAAGGAAACACCCCGCGCAACTTTTGCTATACGATTCGTGAAAGCCCTTGAGAACAGCGCGCACAAAGAGCCGTCATTAAAATATATCCTTTGAAAGGGAAAATCCCATGATGAAAGCAGGGATCTAAAAATTGATTGCAAAAGTGCGTCCCTTTGGAAAAACCGTACATATGAAACATGTGATTCTATGTCGAGCGGGTTTTTCCCTACGCAAAGATAAAAGTCACCCTTTGTCTAGACAAGCTATATAGGGGGGGATACATTGGATTCTGCTTTCCGCCGAATCGGAAAACATTTTTAAAGTCGCTGCAGCCGCTTTGTTGCGCTGCAGGTTTGATCTTGCGATCGGGTTTGGACTACTCAGCCTTTATTGCGGTGACGCCATTCTCTATTCAGACTTTACGCCTTGCGTGCACCGGTGACGGATTACTACTAGCTCTGTTGCTGTGAAAGAGCTTAATTTGCGGGCGAACGCTGCTGCGAGTCTTATGTATGGGAATTCGTGGAAAATCGACTTTGGTTAATGGCTACGTGGTGAGGTATTATTATTGTGTTGTGGCTTAGTAATATATTGATCGTTTAATAGTGAGGGTTTGTGCAAACGTTAGAGTTCTCGTAAAAAATCTTACATAAAAGTTACATAATAATGTAAATATTGTATAGATTTACTGGCAAAAACAATTCTTTGATACTGAAAGAAGTTACGCAACTACTGTTATTAATTACCGACTCAATTAAATCAATTTAAAGAAAGTTGAGAAATTAATTCAAATAACTAAAAAATTAGTGGAGCCTTTTTTGAAACATACGAAATTTAAGGATTTCTCTCCGTACAACGTTTTATTTTAACGCAAACTTTTTTATTTAGTAGTTTATATTTCGGCAAGTTTCGCATTCTACAAATTTTACTCGACGTAGCATATACGACGTACAGTCAGAAACACTACAATTTCAGAATTGCACAACTCAGCATTTAGTTCTGCAACGTTTTTCATCCCGAGCAAGTTGAGAATTTCATGCAAATTCGCACTCGCGAATTAAAAAAGATATCCTTATAAAAACAGTCACGAGAAGCATCGTTAAGATGATCAATTCATATTCTCGCTTTACGCTCAAGGAATACAAAATCCACGAAAAGCCCGAGAGAAAGTGGCAGAGCGAGAAAACTGAAAAAAGTGCGGTCGCTGTGTAGAAGAGAGAAAATGAAAAATACTTTGAATTACAGCGGAGCGTAAAGGAACAGTCGCACGCTGTGTACACACACTTAGCCAGAGACATTTCTGATGTGCAAAACACCCTCGAGCTTGCGTTCTCTGGCATTTAAAATGCTTGACGCCTTAAACGATTCTCTTTCATCAAATTTAGAGGGTTTATCCTGAGCGTGTACTTACGCGCAGACGCAGAGCGAAAGAAAGAAGCAACTTTATCACCCGCAAGATAACCCAAAAACTTTTTCAAGGCGCTGTTTGACCTGGCTCGTAACTTTTATACACCCTCGCAGTTAAAAGCTCTAAGTTTGTTTCCTCACTTTCGTCGGCGTAGGTTGGATGTATTAGCCGCAAACACAACATGCCGAAATGCGTCTAGACGTACAATCAAATCCCTTCAAATAAACTGAGTACGAAAAGTTGGAATTTATGTCGAATGATTGATTGCTGCAGCAGTTATGGCTAATGCAAGTGCAGATAGCTGCTACTAATATTGTTGTTGAAATCCTCTTATAGAAAAAAATTTCACGGCACAGCTAGTCGGTTACTTGTGCGCGCAAATCCATCGCGGAAGACAAACTGATACTATCTCTATAAAAAAGGAACTTTATAAGCTTTCTGTATACCAGCGTTGAAAGTTAACTTCAAATGTTACTGATTCTATTCGTGTACAACCTAAATACTTCAGTAAACATTATCAATCGTTTCTCCAATAAACCACGGTTTATTTCACAAGAGATATACCCACGAAAGCACCCGCAGCATCGTTCGGCATTCCGCGAAAACAGCCCAAATAACGAGCATCTCTCTTATCTCAATTCACGTGCAACTCTGTTCACCATCAGCACAGAGCCAAACAAATGCCAGTCGCATCGCTTCTAATCAGGCAATTTAGCCGAGCCCCGGCGCATATCGATGCCCCCTCCCCCTGCCGTCCTTCCCCTACGCGTCAGCATCCCTGCATGAAATCACAGACACTCGGTGGAGCAGAGCGCGAAACACGCGTTCCATCATGATTACCGAAGGCTACGCTATACTGATACTCCCATAGCGCTCGTGCCAAGCTGTGTACAGCTGAAACACATAATATACATCCGGATGGTAGTGCGGAAAATGGGGGCTAATACCTAAGTTATTAAGGGGGCCAGCCTGTGTTAAATAGGCAAAAATTAAACAAAACCATTTTTCGGAGGTATGGTGGTATGAAGGTCGGATTATTATTTTTGTTTTCGTTTCGGGGTTGCTGGAGATATGGAACGATGGAGAGCGAGAGAGAAACTCTTGATGAGGAGAAAGGAGGCGGCGTTACGCTTCCATGAATGAATATGTCTCTTCCTTTTTACATTATTCATGGTGTTTGGGTAGCGAATGCACGCCCATACAACGGCTGAGCTAAAGTAAACACTTGGGAATAGAAAGATCGCAAATCCCCGGTGGGGGAGGATAGTAATCCTTTTCGTTCCGCGTAATTTTCCACTTTCCAACTAAAAACATAACGCCGCGTAATGACTTTCGGAAAATACACGTGCTGATGCACACGTCAGCTCTCATGCTTCGATGCGACCTTACAGGGCCACTTTCGCGAGTATACACACACACATTCCGTCGTAAAATTCCTACTCGAGACGTGTACCACCAACTCGCAGCAGCAAATAATGAAGCTCGTATAGCGTCTCTCAGCCCTTTGGGACCTCGACCTCACTCTCTTGCTCTGCGCTTATAACCAGGGCCGTTTCTATACACCTCCGGGAATCGGTGGCTCTCGGGGAGGAGGCTTCTCTCTATAAGTGAATGAAAAAAGACTGTGTTTGCTGACGTCGACCCGGTGAACATCTTTTCTCAATTTACATGTATGGTATAACGTATATCGCAGGAGCTTATTGAGAATAGATATAGCAGGACGATGCATCTGCACTTTGCAGTGTGTGCAATCGTAATGAACGCGAGGAGTGAGGAATCTTGTAGTCTGTATAAATATAGAGCAATTCAAAAGGTATTCGTCGGATCAGAAAATAACCAAGTCAGAGTCTACGCTCGTAAATATTTCATGGAGGTTTCGCAGTCATGAGACTCGATTTCTCAGCCGAGCCTACTCCAACATTGAAAGATGAACAAACGGCCGAGCAGGCACTTTTCAATTTGTCTCTCCTTACCACCGTCCTCGAAAATCGCCAAACAAATGACTGCGGTCACTGCGCCGCGCCTAAATAAATTCCGGCGACTACTGCTCTGCAGCAGAATGTCCGCCGCAGTTGAATTTCGAGCCACGTACAACCGCCGCCACCTTTGCACGAGTGTATGTGTGTCCAGCTTTCTCTCTCTATCTCTCTCTCTCCTCAAGAATTCGCGGCCCAAAGTTTCCGACTGCAGCGGCCACAGGATTCTGGCGCACTCGGATAATATGTCAGGCCGAGAAAGAGGGTTCTACGCCCGAGGCACTTAAGATTAGGCCGGGCTCTGACTTTTATTACCTGTGCGAGCCAGCCTGAGGTACATATATATACACACACACATACGGAGGAGGTCAAGAGAGAGAGAGAAAGTACACGAGGGGGGAGATCGTCGTCGCAAGAAGAGTATTAGGATTGTTACGCTTACCGGATCAAGCTTACGCGAGAGTTGGATTTTTTTGGGGGGAGTTTCGTGTGCCCGCCGCCGGCTGAAGGCTGGATTTATCGCGGAGTAAGTTGGTTAGAGGGTAAGAGTTTATGAACGCTTTGCGAGGTGCTTGCTTCTGCTTTTTTTTTCTTGCCTTCGGAGAGATGGGGTTTAGCGGTGGACTAAAACGAGTCTTTGCGGATTTGTTGGAAGATAGAGGATGAATTGCTGTGTCTCAGAAATGTGATGTTATTGTCAGGTTTAGTGCTGTATTACCCCAGCGTCATATCCTAGAATCTTTTATATCTTTTTACCAGGGCTATTGCGAAAATAATCGAGTTGAAGCGTATTAGTGCAAACCAGTGTTCGCCTTTTCCTTTTATGTATTTAATCTAAATTTACATTAAAAATAATTTGTATTTTACAACAACTCGATCCCGCGTCAAAAATAAACTCCCGGAGCAGCATTACGTCGCATGAGAGTACAGCTAGTACACGTGTGTAAATTATATACTTACCCCGCTTTACGTCTCGCCACGTGTTCGTGATTTCGCCGAGTCTGCTCGCGCGCGCCCGTTTTTGTCCGTGCTTGCGCGATTTCTGTTCATTCACATGATTCAGCTCAACTCCTCCTCTTCCTCCTCCTTTTCGTACCTGAAAGCACAAAGAAAATAGCCGACGCTTTAGCCTCACATAAATACGTCCCAGGATTTCCTTACACAACATTTATCCCCGCACACCGCAGCGAGTCATATAACGCATTCATGTGCGCGCGCGCGCTTTCGTATTAAAGGTCCGGACATGGCGCTCACGTCGCGGCTAAAAATACAATGGCATGTGGCTCTATATATATACGGCGGACACAGCAGCGAGGCGTGTAAGCCGGTGCGCGTCGCATAAAAAATGCATTCCCTCACACACACATATAGACACAATGCTTCGCAAGCAAAGCGACGCCGTTGTCGCCCTCGTGTATTCAAATCGCAAGGAGAACACGCCGGAACATGTTAATGCGATACGCCAGTTGGCGCGCCGACACACACGTATACATGTATATACCTGGGATGTACATATGGATACTGCAGGTATATGTGTCTGTCGAGGCCCGGGCAGTTGCACGCACATGTCGCGTGTGTCCTGGTCAATACGGGGTCGACGTGGGTATACGTGTCGGGTATCTAATGTGTGTTTTAAAAATTCATTTGACAAATGAATCGGAGTACGTCATGCTACTGCATTGTTTACAAAAAATTTTCATAAATCCCACCTATTCACACTCGCGATGCGGTAAATGTAAGGGATGTAAACCCGGTATAGTCAGCCTTCGCGCGGTGGAGGGATTATAAAATGTTCAGAAAACAGAATTTAAATCACGTTTTTACCTCACAATTATATAGCTCCCGACGGAAATGTAGTTTTGCCTTGTATATTCTCACTGTAACGAAAAGCCGGCTGTACACCGTGAAAGTTTAATAAGTTTAAAAAGTAATTTCGCAAAGTTGAATGAAAGTAAAAATAATATCGCAGAACGAAGGCAGATGTAATTTCAATTCGGCGGATCTCTCCAGCGGCACGAGTCGCGATAATAATTCATTGTGCATTAAAACTTGGCAATTATGCGTCGTGTATTTTCTTTTTTTTCAGCGCAGAAATCTCGCATGAATAAATGAAAATTCATAAACCCACTTCAGCCGCATAATTATTTAATCGTCGTCTCGTCGGGGCACTCACTTTATCAGGAGAGACTCCTGAGCTCATTCTCGTCTGAAAATTGATTAACGACAAGCTCTCTCGAAAATAGACACAGCGGTAAATAAAAAACGCCGACTCAGCTCTCACGGCCGATTTATACATCTCAATTCCGAACGTCGAAAAGCAGCGAAGAGAATAAGAAAAAGGGGCTCCGCCGAAATTATAGATTCATCACAAAGGATTCACCCTCTGCCAGCTCTCGAAAATGAAATTGGCCGTAAATTCCGCGAGTTCTTTATCTCTTAATGCAATTCCCTTTTCCTACCTCTATATATATGTGGGTAGTCGAGAGACGGCCACGACGCGACGAGACTATACATATATATCGAAGAAAGAGAAAGAGAGATCTTCAGCTACTGCCCGCCCACACAATAGATAAGGAATGCTTTCTCATTTTTTTAAAGCCTCCTCGCTCGAGTTCTCTATCCCCTCGGAGTCCGGAGTAAACGCGGTCGATTTAAAACTCGATATGTTAAGCGTCAATAAGGTGGAATATTCCTATCAGTTGGCAGAGAGAGAGAGCGGCTGAACTACGAATGGGGCTATTTAGAATTCATAATATCGAGAAACATTTATTCGCCGGATATGAAAATATTTCATCCCTTCTTTGTCCCGTCATTCCGTGGCTATATCAGCCGGAAAATTGGAATTCCAAGCGTTGCGTGCAGTGAGAACGATTATTTTTTCGAACGCTTATAATCGCTTCGTTTTGTCTCATCTGGAATAAAAAACTTATTTGCCTGAAAAACGCGAGTTGTAAATGAGAACTCGCAGAAAATAAAAGCAAAAAACCTCTCAAACACACGCATGCGGCCATTAAAGCAACGACTACTTTTCAAATAAAACTTCCGAGCATACATTAAACGCGCGTCTATATGATATACTCGGCTCTAAACGCTCGAATAAACGCTCGCAGACCGCGTATACGTGGCAATATTATAAAAGCCTCACGTAGAAATATTTTTGCAGTCGCACGATCGCCGAAAAATTTCTACATTAACGCACTCGGGCGACATAACAACGCGCGCGCGGCTGTATACTTGCGGCGAACTTTTCTCTCTGTTGCAGCTGAGAAGGAAAAAAGTAATGCGGCGCCGGCGTAACAAGCAAAGTTCAATGGGCTTATTATTCGCGTATTATTATGTGGGGGGAGCGGCCGACATTTCAATTTCACGTGTATATACTCGGGAGAGCTTCGCTACTTTTTTCCTTGCGGATAAAAGTTTTGTTGCGATATTTTGGTAAGAATGAGCTTGCGGTGGCTGCGCTTTGAATTATCGAGGAATGAGGCTCGCTCTTGAGAATCTAGGTTGGATTATCTCTGAATAAAATACAGGACGGATCGGCGCCAATCGATGCCTCTGTTCTAGTCGCATTTTTTTCTAATTCTTTATTATATTGTATATGAAGCGAAATTTAGTGGGAAGATAAAAAAAGCTCTTTGTGGGTGGGTATATAACTTTTTTAATAAGAACAAGTTACCGCTGTCTTATAGAAATGCCCCGGATTTTTGGGCTTGTTATCGGTATAATTTATGGGTATATATTTAATATCGGACTCATTTTACACAAAATTACTTCAATTTTGCTTCTCATCATTTCAGGTCAACACAATACCCGTGCCAATTGAAAAAATCTCCAGTATCAAGAAAAATCCTGATATTCTTTCGAGCTCTTCACGAAGCCTCGCGGTCTTTGATTACAATTCGCTCGCTTGCGAAGGGATCTCCGAGTCAGTGAAGCGCGCAAAAAGAATCTCAGGATACAGCCAGCAGCAGCAGCAGCTCCTCATCTCTCCACAATACACCAAGTAAGTCCCTTCATCTCATACTGCACGAAGAAATCATTTCAGCAGCCACTGCGCAAACACAAAGGCAGCGCAAACAAAATGAAAAACTAAACAAGATTTGCCAAACAACAGCCGCAAAACTCCCTAGCCGCAACCAAACCGGCTCGAGCTGAATACGAAATCGTCTTACCTCAGCAGCGAGAGGAGAGAGTCGAATGGGTAATGCCTGAGGCTTTCGGTTTCCGGTTAAGAGAAAAAGAACGTCGCGCAGGTCGACCGCGGAGAAAAGGAGCTTTCGCCGCCTAATCTTTTGTGTATAGCCCCAGCGCGCGCGCGAGGTTCGAATGCAAAGTGCAGCGACATGCACCTGTGTGTATATACTCGAAGCGAATTTATCGGCTCGGAGAAGCGCGACGTTTTAAGTACTATATGCGCGCGCCTTTGAATTATAAGGAGAGGCTGCGGTGCAGAAGCTTCTTTCGAGAGGAAGTTTTGTGGGTTTTGAGGGGAAGGACTACGGAGTTTTATTGGCGGGAGCTGCTACTGCTGCCGCTACAGTACTGGAGATTCGCAAAGTTTGCGAGTTTTGTTTTAAGCCCTCGGAATGTGCCGACCGAGAGATGTATACAAGTTCGCGCGAAGACAAGTTTGAATTTTTCGACCTGCGTGCATGCCAGATGAATTATTTCCGACCGATAGAGCTCCTTGCTTTGTTGCTACGTATATTTATTGTAAATAATTTACGCAAATGCACCGCGTATTTTACTGTAATTATCGCAGATATTTCATACAATTATTATATACGAGTTATATGAGAGATTCGAGCCGATTTTTTGGTATATATTTGCCTTTGCTAACGCAATAATATGAACGTTAATTTAAGTAATGTTCATTCATTACAGAGAGGCATGTGTTATTGACATATGAACATTATTCGTACAATTAATTAAAATTATTAAGTCATATATTTAATTTATAGCAATGAAGCGTTCTACCAATCAATAATATCATTCAAAAATTCCCTCCTAATTCATCATTCAAAGTCGCACTGTTTCCATATTCAAAACAGGTCAACGATCCGCAGCTCTCTGACCTCTGAAAAGCTCCCACGAAACGAAGAATATATTCACGTGACTCACTCATTCATTCTCCGTCACTATACGGCTATATGATTTATTCGCCGTCCGAGTCTCGCGCTTATGTCACGATCCCCGCAGGAGAGTCCCTCTCTCCTCTCGTAATTACGCGCATATACACACGCGTGGCATATCTCTTATCAGTCCCTCGTGAGGATTTGCATCGGTTATGCAATGCTGCTGATCCGTAGAGTATAGACGTGGGAGGAGAGGGGGGGGGTTGCCCCCTTTTAGCAATGGACCTCGTAAAACTGCGCTCTCTCGCCTCGATGCACTTGGGAGCTCGACGTTTTTATGGGAGCTTTTCGACGGAATCGATGATGCGCACGGGCTATTTCAATTTTTACTTTTTCCCACCGGCTGATGCATCCGAGTAATTGACGTATTATATTTACGCCGGAGTTGCTTGAACTGTGTGTTGTTATAAATTTGGAGTTGCGATCGCGCAGTAAAATCTCTTTGACTCGATCGTCGTATATAAATAGCTCGACTAGCTTCTCTCTCTCTCTCTCTCTCGACTGAATAAATGACCGTTGAATTAGAGCCCTCATAAACAATGCTCGCGAGAGCTCGCGCGTATGTGTGTATACGATTTAGCAGGGAGCCGCAATCGCTTGAATAATTCACATAACTAAATACACCTTCCTCTCGAGCCGCGAGCAGCAATCGATAATCCAATTCAAGCCTGTCAATTATAAATAAAGTTCTTAACGTCGGCTCGCGCGCGTAAGATGAAATTTCAAATTCTATTGAATATTTCACCTCGATTTCGCCGCGTTAATAATGCACTGCGTAATGGCTTTCGCGCGCATCGATACGCGCCAAAGTCATTGTACAGCACGCGATACATCAAAGCCGGATGAATGCATATTTTGCATGCGCTCCCCCCCCCCCTTTCCAGCATATAGACCAAGTGATATTCAATTACGCGAGTACATTTTGCCCTCGAACCACTGCTGATGCTGCAGCCGCGACGGTCACTCTTCGCTAAATCTATTTAAATTCGCGTGTACGTCGAAATGTAACGCGCATAAAGCGGCCGACCGGGAATAGTATACATACACATATCGCATATATATGTATCCAGTCGGATTGACTCCTCGAATTAGGAAATGAATGACTCGATAATTGATATAACAGGCGCGTATAGTGCATCTATGCTGCTGCGTAGTTTAAATTACTTTCTGTCTGGATTCAGCACGAGTAATTTAATATTCCCGAGCGCATATATACATATATACACGGCTGTGAAAGGTAGCTGCATTGAATCCACTGCGAGTGTGCGAAATCAGCGCTGCATTTTGCATCTCTCGGTGGGGGGAGAAAAAAAAACGAGCGCGTTCTAATTTTAGTGTGATAGCGTGTGACTCAATGAATTTATGCAAGACACGTCGTCGCTCGGAGAGGAAAAAAATGCACGACAATGGTCGCCGTGAAATCATTGGCGAGATATCGATCGCGTTATTATTAAAAACTGAGTAAGCGCGGTAGTTGTAATACACGGCGTTAGATCATTTTCATTGATGCATTATTATCAGATATCGTCGAGGTTTCAAGGCGACGACTGCGGTGTCCTTAAAAAAGAATCAATTATCTTACAATGAATTTATTCAGTGTATATGCAGTGTAATTTTCTTGACTCATCGGTGTTCGATTAAAAAGTCTACAGCCGACACTAATCATCCCGAAACACTACGCAGCTAATCTAAAAAATTGCTCTCCCATTAGCACAGGAGCATCAGCGGAATCTCGGCTCTAAATCACCCTCCGGAGAATCCTTCAACAAAGAAGGCCTTAATCCCTTAATTCCCGCAGCCCTCGCACGCAAAACTCGAGAATCCCCGACAAGTGGATTTCCCGCCTATAGAATACATCTCGAAATCGGACACTTTTCGCTTTCTGAAAGGCGACGAACTCGCCTGAACGAAATTCACGCCTCGAGGAGTACGAGTGCAACAGTAGTAGCTCCGGTGAGATTTTATACCGGAGCTGCGTGCAGTCGCGTATATATACCTATGTGCATATATAGACCTACAGGCCGCGAGAGACTTTAGAGATCCAGCGGAGTTTTTTTTCGCGAGAGGGGCTAAAGGAGACATTCCGTCAGATTTATGAAAATCGCGCAAAGTGCACTCCATTGTACGTACGGCTTATGGGAGGTGGGGAGACGTCGGAGATTGCAGCGGTTCGGGAAATTTTAGGGGTCCGCGCGTGGAATATTTGCTTTATGGGGCGAATAGGATGAGGCGTATAAGAAGGATTGATGATTTTGCGCTTTTTTTGTTTCGCCTCTGAGATAATACGGAAGAAGGTCGGCGCATTCTTTAAATTTCCGGAGGAAGAAATTTCGCAGATTTTTTATGTGCTAGAATTTTTTTATGAATATATTCTTCTAAGAAGATTGTATTTTCATGAAAATGCGCGTGAATATAATGTATTGTGTGAAATATTTTATGCGGTGTGTCTAACCACACTCGGGCGTTACTACTTAGAAAATTTCTCTTGTTTAACTATATTTTATTATATGCGAGAAGCGCGCAGGGATGAACTTTTTTTGTTCACAATTATCTCGCCTCCAGGCCGAAAGTATATCGCGCAACTTTTTTAAAATTAATTAATTAATCCGCCCTGAAAGAGGCCAAAGTTGCAAAAGAAAACTCTGTTAAATTAAGAGCGCGCAAAAAGATAATCCCACGTAATAGCCTCATAGTCGCCTCGCAATTAAAAACAAGAATTATAATTACAAGAAAAATATTCAACCTCGTGAAATCCTTTCTATTCTCAGTAACAGCGCAATACATCTCCGATTACATTCCATTAAAAGGTATATGAGTATAAAAAGAAAACGCAGCAGTTCTCGGACAAAAGATTTTTCCGCTCCACTTAGCCGGTTCGCACATTTCAATCCCTCCAGAGCGCAACCAGTTCTATATATATATACAACACACGTCCGGGGAATAATACGACTCGGCCGCGTCGATTGGATCATTTAATTTTTCCGCATTGTAAAAGCAGCAGCAGCAGCAGCAGCTAGAGTTCGTCCTGCTAAAAGCTCCATTTCGCGGCCTTAAGTGCAAAGATAATTGCAGCACGCGAATCCAGCAAGTCTCTCTCTCTCTCCCTCCCTTGCGAGAGCTAATTTCAGAAGAAGAGAATCTGCCGTAATAATATTTGCAGTGCTCGCAGCAGCTGAACGAAAAAACCTCTACTTTTAATTAGCTTTTAATCCCTAATGTAGAACACGAGAGGAGATCTCCTTTGCGACGGCGACGCCCGGAGGGAGAATATCTGCACTCGCGCTATATTGCTTTTCTCTAAATTAAATCCCATGAATTTTAACTGCGGATCTTCTCTCTCTTCTTCTTTTTCTTCCAGATGATTTTCTTCTTCTTTTCTTCTCTCCTTTTGTTGCAGCGCATGAGCGACGGGATTTTGCAGACAGTAGCAAAACGATAATGGAGTTTCTTTCATTGAACGCTCGAGAATATAACGAACACGGCTCTGCGCGGTGTAAATGTATTATATAATGGATTTCGCTCTAACAAGTCGCTATAGCTCTCTTCTTTATGGAGGCGCCAAATGAAGCGTGTACTCTTCTCAATTAAACGTAAAAAATCTATTCTCTCAAGACGTGATGAATACTCGGCCACATATAACCAGATTACGTAAATAAAAAAAAGCTCCCTCTCTCTCCCTACTCTAATAAACGTCCCTCTCTCGGCAATAAAATCATCGCAATCAGGATAAATCATCTCCCTCGCGATCGCCTAATCACGAGAGGAGAGACAACACTATATTCCTACGAGTCAGTCCGTCCATCAGTTTGACAGCCAAGACAAAGCTTCGGCATTTTTCGCGCGCCATTACCGCGACATCTGTCTTGAGGCTCTGAGAGAGCGTATCGAGTGTCTGTTTGCAAGGCTGACGGCCTGTCGCCGAGATGTTGCGCGGGAATTTTATGTTTCCCTACGCGCGCTCCTCTTTTTTCGGGGGAGGTACGAGGTAATGGAAAAGGGGAGATAAGCCCGCCGAGCTTGCGCGTTTCGAGCGTTTGTTGCGCGATGGAAAAATAAATAAAGCTTCGATATGAGCTTTCGATTCAATCGACACGATTTGCATCTCGCCGTGCTTGTAATTCGAGATTGTTATACGCCCCCGCTCTCCTTTCATGAATAATTAAAGCTCTCATTTCAGTGATGGGCTGATAATAACTACGCTTGATTTCAACGACGCTCCTCGGAGTTGTATATAAAGTATACAACTTCTGCGCGGCTATACAGGGTATACACAAAATTTTAATTAATTTTTCCGTGCCAGGCAAAGGTCACGAAAAGAGAAACAAACAGAGCAGATACACGGAAATAACGATATTTCCTTGAAAAAGCGCGCCGGAAATTGAATTCACAGTCGCGGAAAATATTTAAACAATTCCATCGGCAATCATCCCTCTCCCGACACATTTAAAGCAGCGCTTGACGAATTCCAATAATAGGGCGAACTCTCTCTCTTGCGCGTGAAAGCACTGGCGCGTAAAAAAAAGCGAGCAAAGCGCGATAAGAGAGTCCGCGACGAAATTTCCTCGGAAATGTAAATCGATCGGGCCCAACCAATTGTCCTTTGCTGAAGTGACTTCGTTTTATGATAAGCGCTTTTGTGAAATAGCCGATACGCCGGACGGAAAACCTTGGAATACATTATATATCGGCTTTTGACTTTTTTTGGTCTTCAGTTCGAAACAATCTACGGATAGTGATGAATATACAAGGATAGAGGAACGAAAACACAGTGGAAAGAAGAATTTAATCTCGGACAGTAGTTCGCGAAACGCTGCTAAGATTTAACAAGGAGAGCTTCAGTAGATGGAGGCATTGTCCGGTCAGACGATCTCACTTCTCTAGTAGGTCCGGTATCTCAATCTTTTTCACACAATGCGAGTAGCGCGAGCAGCCGACTATCTTTCTCGTGTAACCCAGATAACTTTTATTTCTTTCTCTCGCAGATAAACTGTACGGCGCGCGAAGTTTGTGTAAAAAAGCCACAAGCGGTACTTTTGCTTCGTACTACTGCTGGCTTTGCTTTTTTCCGAAAGGCTCGTAAATAACTTCGACAGCCCGAGAATTTGCTGCGGTGTAAATGTTTTTGTCCTCGATTGTTCGGTTTTCGAGTAAGGTAAAGACTTTTCCAATATGGAGCTCTCGATTTAAAGACGTTATAAAAAAATGCGAACAGAACGTTATGGTAATATTGAACGATGATGAATAGGTTGGGGATGTCGTTGAGAGTAATAATTCACAGTTTTACAACAAATAATTTGTCACAAATGAAAAAACTACGTAGTTAGGTGAAAAATCAGCAGCTTAGCGGTCCTCCAAAACTCGTGCCTTCTGGACATAGCACTTGAATTACGTTATAACAGCGAACTAAGCGACCAAGTTGCATCTACATGATGCTGTCGCTGCCATGTCCAGTACTGTACTTTGTGATAAGTGGAAAGCCGCTCGGTTGTAAATTTTTTTCCTTCGAGTACGTTTTTTTATATTTATTGTTAAAATACTACAGATCAAGACGTTATTCAGTGTTATGGGAGCATCAGCAGTTGCAACGCGTTTGTTCTATGCAAATTACGGACTTTGACATGAGCTTCTTCAAAACAAACTCCTACATCACGACTCCCCATATCTCTGACTGGCAAAAAAAGAAACCGATCGCGCGCACATCGCCAACACTTCGTCGAGTCATTCGGTCTACTTCTCTCTTTCTCTCTCTCTCTCGTGGTTCTTCCTCGGCTTCTCGCCGAAACTTTTTTCATTTCGTCCGGGCCGTACGATAAATTTCGCCACTTGCTCTTATTCCTCGTCTTGCACTCACGGGGCGGAGAAAAGTGACCTAATACGCGGCGGCCGAAGTTTATGGACTGCAAAAAGAAAATCTAAGTGAATGTCGGCAAAAAAAAGGTGAGAGATAGAAGAGAGAGAGAGAGAGAGAGGAAAGTATGAAACAAAAAGGAGCTCGCTCAAAGTATAGGCAATGAAAGAAAGTAGATAAAACCGAGAGCGAGAAGAAGAGCCTTTCCATTATTCTCTATCTCTTTGCAGGGGTTCATTTCCCTTTTCTCATTACCGAAGACTGCCTGCCGATATATAACTCGCTATCTATATATCCATAGTCCATCTCATCTATATATATACATACAAGACGCGCACACTCGCAAGTAGAAAAGTCAACGAGCGGGCCGGCGAAAAACACGGCGAAACAAGGTCGAGCAAAGTTTCGCAGTAGCAGCTGCAGCCGGATAAACTTTGCGCAGCTCGCGCGCGAGATAACAATAAAGAAGGCTGAAAAGGCGGCAAAGATGCAGCGCAGTCTATATACACAGCGCACCGGCGAGTTTGGCATTGTTGCGCATTGTGCCAGAGTGTCTTTTGTGCAGTTCACTGGGGATATTTCGAAATAGTGCGTTTAATTGTCCTCTACGCTCGATTTCTCTATAGCCGAGATTTCGCAGGGAAACTTGGATGTATTTTCAGACGCGCGAGAGGGATTAAAAGCGCATGAAAGGAGCGCCGCGCGAAACGACGTTTCGCGTATACCTAACCGGATCTGCCGGGATTGACGTAATGGCCCTTTGATCGTCGCTAAGGCAACTTTTTTATACCCCTCCGCGTTTCGTATATATATAAAGGACATAGCGTTTTATGAAAATTTTAAACACATCAATAACTCGCTTAATGCACTACTGGCTTTTATTGCAAAGCTTCGGCCTCGAGTCCGGTCTAAAGCTGCTCTAGGCGCTTAAACTTTTTGATAGCTAATAAGGCTGTTCTCATCAGCGTTAAAAGAAAAAATCTTTGCCGGGCTTTCTTTGAATTTTAACCTCGGGACAGGAAGAGGATACGAAAAAATTATGCTCTCGCTCAGCTGAATTAGTGCGCTGCTGTAATTTGGATCTTGAAAGAAATTCTACGCGCTGAATTGTAAGAGCTATTTTTACAGTGGAAAAAGTCGTAACCTCTTTAGATATCACTATAAAAAATATCGGTCTTTCTACTTCTTCTTCTTTTTTTTTTTTTTTTGCCGCGCTCACCCTCTTTTTTACGGCCACTTTTTTGTTCTTCGGGTTGAAAGCAATTTTTTCGTTTTCTGCCTTTCGAAAAAGAATGTTTCGAGCTGCGCGAAGCACATTTTCATAGTATATCTTTTGTTGTCGAGAAAAAAAGGAAAAGTTTTCGAATGGAGTATGCTACATATTACATTGCTGAGTATATAGGTACTCTACGTTACAAGTACCTTTTCCGCTATGTATCTGATGACAAGTGTCTCTGTCATACAAAGAGTATATATACCTACGTTTCGAAAAATTTCTCATTTCTCCGCAAACGTTAAATTTCAAGCTCTACAGAGCACTTTGTGTGTGTGCGTCTCAAAAAGCTTCGAAAATACAGAAATAAAATACTCCCGGCGACTCGGTCAATTTAAAGAGCTTTTCTACCGTACTGCTCTTCCTATATTTGACAAAATTAAGCTCTCCCTTTACGATTCTCACTAAATCACACTAGAGCATCCATCCACAATCAGGAAAAAGCGCTCTCGAAAGAACCCAGAAATAAAGTCATCCCTAGGAGAAAAAAAAAGCTCCGGGCTCTCGCTGCGGACTTTTATTAGGCATTCCATCGACATCTCCCGACCCGAACGACGGCATAATTCGCGCCAGCCGAGTTTGTCCCTGCTTCTTATTTGCCTGTACGTGATGGCAGCTGTTGGCCCCTATAGTCTCTCTCTCTCTCTCTTTCTTCGTAATATATCTCACGCTCAACTTCGCAGATAACTGATTTGTAGGTAGAACGTCGAGGTTTTCGGGCATATAAATCTCCCTTCCCATCTCCGTCCGTTCCCCCTTTGAGCTTTATCCTCTTTGGCTTCTGCATCCCTATCTTCCCCGGCAAACGATACAGCACACCGTCGCTCCTTCTTCTTTCGTGATTTATGCCTACGCACGTCGCATTCCGCAGTCGTCGTGCATTATACTACCGCCGCCGCGGTGGTTGCAATATCAACCCCCCCCCTGCACGCGAATGCACGCGCCACACGCAAGCATAAAACCCGAGCTTGCGGACGCGCCGCTGTTGTTGTTGCGCTCATGATTTATCGTTATGTATACAAGCAAACAATATACCTTATCGTGTAGTATACACGCGTTGTATGCGAAGCATTTATACCTTATATAACGTGTGTTACTAATGCGTACGTAGCTGTTGTATGCATGTAGGTATATATAACTAGAGAAAAATAAAATCGTGGCGAGAATGATAAAACGAGGAGAGAAGCTGCAGGCCGCGCGATATTATTTTCGCTTTTACGAGCAGGACACGCGCGGAAATCTTATTAAACGAAACTGCGAGTGTAACGGCTTCTTTCCAGCTCTCTGTGTTTTATACGCACACGTGTGTGGGCCGATTTTATGGAGGCGGGTCGGATTTTCCGAACGATCGCGTTGTGTAAATTAAGCTCGATGAATTTTCGCGTTAATGAAGACGCATGTGTTGGCACGCGTGCGTTCGATAATTTTCCGAGAGATTAATCGAGCTCCGCGTAAATTATTAAGCGAATCAACTCGATCGTATATATATATGTGCGTGTGTTGAGAATTTCCAGTAATTAATTAAATGTTTTCCGAGAGAGCAATCAAAGTCCGAGTTCAAATAAGCAAACTTGGCCACCGCCTCTCTTTCTCTCTCTCTTTTTCTCTCCTTTGCATCGAAAGTTAAGCCGATATCGACGTTCTCCCCCCCCCTCTATACACGCTCCACTGCAGCAGTAGCAGCAGCTCTTCGATTCTCTCCTCGCGCGCGCGATTCGGGGTTAAGGAAGGTTTACGGCGGCTCGAAAAACCGGACGAACGCGAGCAATTTGTCAGGATACGCCGGTCTTTTTTCGCGGGAGCGGTCGCTGTTGCAGAAAAAAAAAGGAAGAGCCGTAAAATCACTGGATGTATTTTCACGCTACGACGCTCTCTGTGTGTGTATACGTATATCGGCACAGCCGAGTATGGTATGTAAAGTCGTGGGTGTATGTGTATCGGAATGACCGGGGCGGCGGCAGCGTTAAATTGGAGGGATCGTAAATTTCACCAGTGCTTTTTAATCCGCGTTAGATATACGTTATATAATACGTAGAGAGGAATAGAGAGAAATAGACACAAGAGAGAAGCTTGTAGCGATTTATCGGTGCGAAAGTTTATTCGGACGTATACACACGGAAGCTTGTTGGAAGTTGGTCTGTTTTTTTTTTTTCATTTTTTTAACGGTATTTCGGTCGCTACTCGATTTACGTACGTCCAAGTGGGGAATATAAAAGTTTCGATGCGCGTACATCGATACGTTACACGTCAATTTGCGCGCGCGCGCGCGCGGCTGGAACGTTTCTATTACGTCCCACGTCGACCGATGCATTATGAGTTTTAAAAACTCTGTGTGTATTTTTGAAATATCGTGACTGCGGCTTCGCTCAAAACTGCGGATTAAAAGGAACTAATGGATTGTGAATAATATCAGTGCGGTTAGTTTTTTTTTTATTGATTTAAATTTTCCATTTGCGAGTGTCGTCTACTACCGCTAAAAAATCTCTTTATATTTCACCTCTTTATCGCGTCGCAATAAAACACATCGGGAAAATCCAATTTCCAGCGGTTATTATACAGGCCGCCGGTCTAATCGAGCGAAAGTTATTCGCAAGCCTAAACTGGAATGTTCTGACCTCAAAGCCAAGAAAGATATCTACTTTCGGGGACACGGACTTACCAAAAACCTTCTTCAACCGGATAATGCCTAAGTAAAACTCAGAATATTGGCATCTAACGCGCAGCTGACCTTCGAAAGACGAGGTGAATGGCATGAGTGAGTGTATTTATTGCTGTCGAATCCTTTACAGGAAGTAATAACTGCATTACCGTCGAAGCCTTGACTACATCAGTAAACATCGAGGTGAGGTGCTAACTTTTAATTACAGATTAGTCAACTACTAGCCGAGTTTGTTATTTCTCCAGTTCGAAAAAGGAATAAATGCCCGAAGCGCAGCTCTTTCGGGCGGTTATATACATATAATGCCTACTCAGGCATACTCGGTCACTCGAGCATCTATTCAGCCTTGCAAAGCTCAGTTACGGTAAATAAAAGCGAGTGGTCTTAGAACTCTCGATATATATATATATACACGTATACACACGAGAGCGATGACGTTTCCTGGGAATTAGCAATTCCCTTTCGCTTGCCAAATCTCCGGAAAGCAGCTTTGCAATTCGGTCGCTCTGCTGTAGAGTCTTCCGCGCAAGATTTCAAAGTAAAAGGACACACCGAAACAAACATCTCTTCTCTCGACTGAGTCGATCTCTCAGCAGCTCGCATACATGTATGACAAACTATAAAGCACAAAGCTCTTCGACTCTTCATCCTTCTTTATTCTTTCGCTCTCGATATGTGTGCAAAGTCTCAAAGTGCACTCGCGAACTTTTTTAAAGAAGCTTTGGTATATAGTAGCCGATTACGAAGAAAACTTGATTACGAATTGATTACCAACAAGAGTTGATGAGTTCTATAGTGTCAAGTTTCACGAATCGTTTTATCGAAAGTAAATGTCACTCGGAATCTTTTGGTTTTTATAACAGCTGTAAAATACAAAAGGGGTAGGGTCTTCCAAATCACACTATTAAGAAGTAGGAATAAACAGCTGTACTAACTAGGCGGACATGCATTAGAGATCATTAGTTTTACGGTTCAACGACACGTGCTATTCGGGGACAATCGTGTCGATCGGATATGTAAGAGGCGATTATTTTTGCTATCGGGAGCGAATCTATTTATTCTTAAAAATAACGGCGACTGACCTCGTTGATATATAATGCGGAGGTGTAGTCGAATTAGTGTTAATATTTGATACGACTCGTCTGCAGTCTCTCGAGAAAAATACAGCATTCTCCCGTCTAATCTAATAAAAGCCCGAAAACTATGCATTTACGAGCCCGTAAAAATCCCGTCTACGTAATTATCAAGCCGTATATCTTCTCTCATCATATCCCAAAATCCATACACCCCATCGTAAATCCGCTGTCAAAAGCCAACAATAGCAACAACAACAACAACATCAGTCGTATAACCGCGGCAAAACAATCGCCGGAAAATCATAAATGCCGTGCGGTCATAAAATAAAAGCTGGCCGCAGCCACGCTATGCTGGCCAGTCTCGCTTACAAACTCGATCGAGCAAATTCAAACGGGCTTTGGCAGCAGCAGCGGAACTATTAGCAAAATTGCCGGAGCCGCAAACTTTCTAGCGGCTTAAACTTGAGCGGCGGCGGCGGGGGCGCTTCTTGTAACCATATGTGCGCCCGCAAATTGGCCGACGCTTCGCGAAAGCATGTGTCTATATACACAGAGACGAGCCTCTGACTAATACACACACATAGACACACGTGTCGAAGCTGCTATTATGAACTGCAGTCTACGAGGATGAGGCTCTGCGCTGCGTTGCGAAATTACGGTGAACACGTGGAAAATGACTTGCAATTGGCCTTTGACAAATTACTGGGAGTCGGCCGGGCGAGATTTCAGCGCGCGAGGTTGTACGTGTTTGCCGAGGGATTGATTAAGCTACGTGTGTATGTGTGTAAAAGGGGTAGCAGTATATAGCTCTGATGTCGAGCTATTTGCTGTGAGGAAATTTTCCCGGGGCGACGACGACGACGACAGGATAATTGCGCGGGAAACTCGCGCGCCGATTTTCGATGTGTCCTGCTTTTGAGGTTTTGCGACGCGATTGCAGAAGTTTGGGTGTAATTGAATTTCTCTCTTAATCCGAAAAATCGCGTCGATTCCCCGAGAGTTAGACGAAGCTGCGCTGGCGATAAAAGTTAGAGTAGCGGCAAAAGAGGATTTCATATTCCATTTCGGTTAAAATGGAAAATTTCTTTGTGATGAGATTCGGAGAGGCGATTGCTTCCTCCCCTGGAAAGGCCCGATTTTATCAATTCCAGCGTTGGTTTATACGCGAGATCCCATATATATATATAGCCGACAAAAATTGATCCAATTTTTTTCCCTCTTCTCGTCTTTTTTCCCGAATAAAATTCTCACACGGGGTCCAGTCTCGACAGGGTGTCTGAAAAGCCATTAAATCTCTCGATTCTCGGAGTACCGCCTCCCGGTAATACGGAAAATAATGAAGCTCTCTCTCTCTCGTTCTCGACGCCTCGAGCAACTTTTCACTCTCCGCCTTATTGCGCGTTCCGATAATGCCAATTGACGAATCAATAAGGCAATCTGCTGTATCGCGATTGAGAATTGCGGATTGAAGAAAAATGAGTTTCACGCGCGTACTGCGCGCGAAAAGAAAATGCAGCCTGGTTGAAATGAATGTCGTGCGGGATTCGAGAGAGAGAGAGAGATGCAGAAAAGGGCGGCGAAAATGCCTTCATTTTTCTCTTCTATACGAAAAATCTTCGAGCTTGCAGCTATACGCCTCGACCTTTCTTTTCCTCCACTTTTTTATCAGCAGTTTCCCGGCGGCTCTACTTTTATCTTTTTCTCTCGCTGCTCTCTGCTTTCTTCCTCGTCGCGACTTTTTCTTATTCCTCGTTCTTTTTTTTATTAAAAATAAAACGCTGGCACTTTACAGCGAGAAATTTCCGAGTTGTAAGGTATGAATGTATAATGCGGAGAGGAGAATATTTGAAATAAAGGATTACGCCGAATGAAACAATTTTGAAATATTTTTACCGCGTTTTTGCAGTTGGTCGGCAGGTGGAGAAAATTTTTCTTGCAATGAATATTTACACACTCGTTCGGCATTCCACTCTGCGAATTCAAAATACTTTTAATTCGTATTTGTTTCGAGTATTCCGATGCTTACATATTACGTGTATACAGCAGCGTCGATGTAAAGCAACACGCGTTTTGATATACACGTTTTTTTTTCACGTTTCACATGTAGATGGAAATTCGTACCATTATAAAAATCCCTCTGCAGTATTGAATATCGCGCACGCTTTTTACACCGTTTACAACATTCTTTTCCCCTTATAATATTTTCGCACAATTTCAAATATTTCCCGCTCGACGTATCTCTCGAGGAACTTGCCAAAAAGCTCGCAGACAAAGCCATCACTCAGAGTAGCGACGCAGAATCCTCGGCGAACATGTGTATATATATGTATACGGTCCCTTTGATCATGTTCCGTTCTCGGCCACGCCATCCGCGTCTCGACAATTCGCTCGACGACACAGCGTACCTCGAGCACAACAGCACCTGCAGCAACAGTAGCAGCAGCAGCAGTAACGTTCAAAAGCGAGTAATAAATCTGGCGAGCCGGAAGTATAGCTCGAGACTCTCCGAGCAGTCCCTACTATACACTGGCAGGAATTACGTCATATTACGAAAGGGGAGTCTTCTCACGGGAAATGGAATTTACGCTGTGTATATGTCCCTCGGAAAATCGCTGTAGCAGCAAGAGAGAGAGAAGAGCGAGTCGAATTAGCGCGCAAGACTTGAATTCCGGAAGAAGAGCCTACGAATGAATTATATAGCTACGTACATAGCGAAAGAGTTGAAATGAGCGGAATTATATTGCGACTAATTTCGAGAGAAAGAGAACACTATCATTCTCGCCCGAATGTCGTTCGATATATACCATTGTTCGGGTTCAACAGGTGCGTTGGAACTAATTTTGAAAATTTATCGCGTGTGTGGATTTTTTTCTTCGCCCTCGCGCAGCAGCTGATGCGTATGTGTACCGGAGAATTTTTACATCCGCATTGCTGAAGCAATGTTCGCTTTTTTCATTCCGAAGCGTTTCGCCGAATTTTTTTTTTCAACGGGACGCGTGAATTCTGGATATGGTATTGCGTTCGCGCGTTTTGTTTTCGCTCGGCAACGCGGTAAACGAGTTGTAAATATTCGTCGGCGCCTTTGCAATTTTTTTTTCCACTTGGTAGCTTTTAATTGTGAGGCATTTATTCTTATTTGATGCGTATATGGAGAACATAGAAACAATGACACTGAATCGAAGCGCACGTCAGTCGAGAGAACAACAGCCACTAAGTACGCATCGGATCGGTTGGAAGCTCGAGTCAAGAGTCCCGGAAAAAACGTGGCCCCCGTCTACGAGCCGATAGCGGTAGCTTCGTATATAAACGGAAGTACTACTGTAGAGAGCGAGAGAGTAAGTTCGGCTGGCTTTCTGTTAGCGGAAGCCGCCGGCTTAGTTCGAATCGCCGCGAGATTGAGAGAGACGAAATACCCCGGGACTCTCGTACCTTACAACTCTGTGTACACGTCTATATATACCTACTACTCCTGTGTGTTTCTATTATTCCACTTGAACGATGCTGCTCTCGGATGGGATTACAGCCGGCACTGATAATAAAGTGCTTATTTTTTCCCTCTCTCTCTCTCTCTCTGTTTTCCTGACTTGTAGCAACCCGAGTTTTCAATCTCTCTCTCAGCCAGAGTACGTGTGTGTACTGACTTCCAGCCGGAGCATTATTTCCCCGGTGAATACTTCAATTTCCTTTTTTAATTTGCCAAATGCAGCAGTCGCGTACACGTATAAGCACAATGGAGATTTAATGATGCGTGAAAAAACAGCTTGCGCGAGTCGGAAGATTTTAATTGCCTGGACAAAGTGCTCTCGCGTGTAATTTATATTAAACTCACGCTCCATTGCGATTCGGAAGAAAGCGACGATAAAAGCGTCTACGTCAGCCGCGAGAGCCGTCAATTTAGTTATACTGACCTCTCGTTTTTCCTCAATTTTCTAAGTAATATAAGCAAAATAAAACAATGAACCGCTCCCACGCTCAGACATCTGAAAGCAACGATAAACATCTACCTCAGCCTGCACAAGAGCCATCAATTTCGTCACTCTCACCTCTCGACGCGCAACAACTTCATAACAGCCAAAATGAAGCGATCGAGTCTTTGCTCGCGTACATACACACACTCACACTGCTGGAGATTAGTTCGGCGGTATATACGCGCGCCTGCGTGGAATTCAATCAGCTCGCATTGCAAATGAAATTAAAACGGGGCTCTCTCGCCATCCTGCGGTTTATCCTGTTTCCGGGCCTCGTATTACCTAATAATTGAAATTGTCGCTCTCGTCTCTATAGTGCATGCGAATAATGATAAATAGCAGTCGTCGGGGCTGTGCGCATAGAGTGGGTAAACGTTGCCGAGGCGTGGCTTTTCGGCTTACAGTCATATTGCCGAACTACTAGGTGGGATTACAGTAGAGATTATATAGCGGGTTGTAACTAGTGTGTTCTTTGATCGTTACTTAGCTTTTTCGGCGTTTTATTGCCCGCCGGAGATTGAATTACTGGAAAGAATTCTATTGGTTTCTGGGTCACGCAAGGAACAACGAGAGGTATTTTTCGGAGAGCAGCGAATAAGGAAGAAATGTAGTAGCAGGCTTTTACAAGGTCCCACTGGGAGAAGGGGGGGAGATTGCTATTGAATCGTTGGACTTTTTAATTAAAGCTTGGTAATAGGTGGGATAAAGCATAGTTCGACGATCTGTGGCGACTTTTGGTATCGAGGGTAATACAGGTGTCATGTTTTAAATGCATATTGGCTTACTGAACCCGGGCGTAATCTACTTATTCCAAGTTTCGTCCAGATCGATAGGAGAGAGAAATGATACAATAAACCTGTTCCAGCTATATATTCGAATCGATTTTGGTAACTCTTGCATTGCGAAGTAAAGTTTTTAAATAAGATACTCTTTATGAAAACGTTTGATTTTGATGAGCGCTAATTCACATTTTATTAAATGCAGCTCCCATCAGGTGCGGTAAGCAGATAATCCCGCGTATGTTCAGACACCCGATTATTTACTTGTACTCATCCACTTCATGAAAGCGATATGCATCAAATACGACTCTTGTATTACACACGCTTAATTAATACTCGAAAAGCCTCTCTTCCAACCTCGACAAATTGAGTATCATCCGCACCCGTTCCAATTTCCCGCAACATGAAAATCCATCCTCTCCAACAAACACAATCTCACCGACATAAAAAATAAAAAATAAAAAAACGAGTCGCTGCCAGCACTCAACAAATCAGCGAACAGCTCTCTTACTATATTCCCCACAGCATCGAAGAGCGAATGACAAAGCACAGCGGGAAATTCCCCTCGCACAGTAGAAAGCTCGCCGAGCAAAGCCCTTCAGTTCCATCCCCGAAGAAGCCAAGGCGTCCGTCGCTGCATTGATCGATTTAAACGTTCTCTCTTTCTCTCCACCAGAGAGTCGAGCCTTAATAGCCCGTCGACGGCAATTTTCATTTTTCCGCGTTTTCCGGCTCGTTTAACTAATTGCCGCCGGGGACTTAATACTTTCGAGACTGCGCACGTCTCTATCGCATAGCGGGTATAGAAAAAAAAAGCTGGAATAATATACGAGGGAGGGGATCCTTTTCCCTCGTTGCGTGTATCGAGGTCGATTGATTTTCGTCGGATGCGTGTGAATCGTGCGCTATAGACAACGCTCTGCAGTACATATAGCGAGCGAAATTAACCGGCTGACGGTTCAGCGCGCGAAATTTAATTGACGGCTCTCCGGGGTATTCGCTCTCTTTTCCGAATGCTATTTCGCGGTGTTTCGCTATCTCCCGGTATCGAATGGATGATTTTCTATCGTTCAATATTCCAACTTCGGCTTTGATAAGATCGGCTGATCTCGATCAATCGGAAAGTCAAAGTTGATGTATATATATTAGGCATTGGGTAGATATATAGGGTTACAGCGGGAAAATTATTCCGGATTATTATTATTACGGGAAGCGGATCTTGAAACGGTATCAAGTTTCCGAGTTGGAGAGGTTACTTATGTAACCCCTGACCCGCAGCGTATCTCAACTGCACACGAAAGTTGGAACGAGCTCTTCTCGCCGCTATGAGTTACAAATTACAAAGAAGCGCGCACTTAAAAAATAAAAAAAAAAACGAAAGACCGATCGATCCGAAAAGAAAACACGATCACTTTCTTGAAATAATAGCCTCAAACCTGAGCTACTACCCTTGTATAAAAACAAACAACCCTCTCTCAGCAGAAGCGCATCTCGGCGGAAAGTCAAACTCGGCATCCGGAAAACCGTAAAAAAGAAAGCAGACCACTATACACAGTGGTGGGGGCGATTATGAGGCAAACCTTTCAACTCCCTCTGTCTTCCTTTTCCAGCTCTAGCTATTCACTCCCCGGGGGTGTACGACCGGGCAATGTCAATAGCGCATCTGTTTGCTCGGGACGTCGTGTGTGTGTGTGTGTGTGTAAGAGAGAGATAGAGATGCGTAGAGCTGCTCTCGAGGAGATGGAGATCCATCAAGCTTCGATCCATAGTCCTTTTCCATATACTCGGATGGATGTTTGCCTCTCCCAACGAGGAAAAACGTGTCGCTGCTATACGCCGCTGTTCGATTGCTCGAGTAGCGACGGCCTGATGCACTTGGGCGCGCGAGTGAAACTCTGAATAAACAATGGAGCGGAGTCGACGCTAAATGGCTATTCCGTTTTCGGACGAGAGAGTCGCGTGTTACCCCGGTTAATTGGAAAATTTGATTTCGTTAATTTACCCAAGCTCTGTACTCTCTATATAGCTCCGAGCGAAAATAGAATTGAAAATGAAACTATTGATATATAATAGTCGATCGATACTCGCGTCATTGTTCCCGAGCTCGCTTCTATTTTTTAGCTGCAGTAGCTCTCTTTTTTTATTCAGCCTCGAGGTGTGTTAATTCCTTCTAATTGGCAGCGATGGAAACGTGCGACGTAGTGTGATGGAAACGTCCGACGAGACGCAAGTGGATTGGATTCGACGCGCGCGGATCGTTTTTCACGGAGAATTTCGGATAGTGTATTGAATTTGAAACGTGCGGGGGATATTGTTTATCGAATGCCATAGTAGTAGTATACTGCAAATTTTGCGGTTATATCGCGCTATAGAATCCAGGGAATGTAGCCTCATTAAACGCGTTATTTCGTAATACCGCGCGTTGATGGAAATTTCATGATACGCTAATTTGACGTTTAACGCGCGTCATTCCGAGAATAAAAACTCTGCCAACTGATTTGGCGCTATGACATATAACTAAGCTTTTTATCACAACAAATTTCACCTATCCAAAGCTTTTTCTTGGCTGAGAAAGCAATAAATAAATACACTCGTTGAAATTGCTTTTCCAGACCCTTTGACGTACGGCGAAAAAACACCATCATCTCCTCTGTCCGTCCATTTATCGGTCACTGCTTTCTTTTCATTTCACACTCCGGAGAACTTCAGCCCCCAAACCACCGTACAAACTATACGAGAACCTTCCAAATTGATCCACACACGCTCGCGTTCTCACCCTACGGCCGACCAAACCGTCATTACACTCGGTAGCAATCCGACTCTACCTACGCAATATACCAGCCTCTACATAGCCCCTTATCCGAGTGCGTTAATTAACATTTAACTCTCGAGTCTCGCGGCTGCACGCACTCGAGTTGTCGCTCGAATTTTCGAAATTAATTCGCTTGTTTGAAAAATTTCGAATTTCCCGCTAAATTTTCAAGGGGGGAGAGAGAGAGCAGAGCTTTCGAGTATGCCTCCAACGTTCTTTAATGATCATTAGCGCGCACGACAAGAGCAAATGCCCGAGTACAATGCGAGGGAACGCGGGTTTTTCGGTGCAGCGCCGCTGGAAATATGCGGAGCGACTCGAGTGGCTTTCCTCGAGGACCATCGTGACGTTGTTAGTTTTTAACTCGATTCGGATTAGAAAGATACGTGGGCGAGCTTTTTTCGGAGGGTTGTGCGTAATTGTTCTCTGTTTTTCCCTATCGAGAATAATGACGTTATTAAATAACGTTATTATAAATGTCGTATGGGTGCTACCATCCGGATTACCGGCAACACGGAAAATGAGTATTTAGAACTACACTAAACGACGTTATTTTTTCTTCCAATTTGTTACCCGTACAATGACGTCCTAAAGTAACGTCATTATTTTCGATAGGGTTGAGTATATTGCTGATTTTTTAGGAAAACGAATGGATTGGAGGATGGGGGAGGGAAAGAGCTCAAACGAAAGCGCCAAGTCAGAAAGTTATATTCTATATACTTTTATCCTTCCTTTCGGAAGATTCAATCTTGCCGAATAAATTTTAGGGGAGATATAATACGGGAGAGAGTTTAAGCGTAGCAAAAAATTCCATTTGTTGGGAAAGAACGAGATCAGTCAATCGCGGTAGCTCGAATAATGAAGAAAAAGTGTGAGCTCTGGATGTTACTCCTATATTTCCAAACTCGCGGATAAATATTTACATTACCGTCGAGTTCGATAATATTCGAAATAAGAATTTTTCCATTCGCGCCGAGAAAAAAGAGAAGCCAACGTCTGTGAAAATTGCCCGACACTGCATCGATAGAATCAGCTTTTCTTTGTTTTTTTTTCTTCGTTTCCCCCTTGGAAAAACCAATTTCCCGCCGAATACGTTCGAACCTCCCGACCGCAGAATCACCGCCTTAGATTGTTTCTTGATTCTCTCGCGGACTACTGCGAGCCACTAAAAAATGCATCGGTGCACCTGGTGGCGGTTAGGGAATGGCTTTTTGAAACCGACATAGAAAAGTTTTTTACGCGCGGCCCAAGTTTCTTGATTTTATTAAACTTTGGTTATTTAGTGGGTAAAGAGAGAGAAGTTTCGGTCGCGTGATGTCGTTTGAAATGCTGCAGCCGCCCTTCGTCGTTTCCGAGCCCCCTACACCAAGTTTTTGTAATTACGGCCATAAAATTATTTACAGGTGTAGTTTTACTTCGGACTATATTAACCAACTCCCGCCGACATGACGCGCGAACTTCCTTTACGGTTGATGTTTTGCCAGTAAAAGTGTTGTACTGCGTTTCGTTTTATTTCCTACAAGGATGATGCTGTAAATTTGCAAATAAAATATGGCACATGAAGTCACGAATCGAATTTTAATACAGTATTGGCCGTCCACCTCGCGGCCGTTTAGCCGCACTGTACGCGTATAGCGTCCGTCAAACAGACGGCCGATTAGTTAAACAACCTGAGAATAAATTACGAGCGAACGTCCGCTTTGTAGTATAGTAGCCCGACGCCGTCGTCATCGTCGTCGTCGTATAGTGACTGTTTGCGCGCCGCGTCTCTAATTGTGTTTGCCTTTATCGGTAATTTACTCCTCTGCGCTCTACATACGCGCCTATACGCTATACTGTGTATTTCGCGCGTATATAAACATTGTTGCTAGGCGCGAGCCTCAATATTATCGCTGATATTGTTCTGTAATAAGTTAATACTGCCGCTAGCGGAACGTCGGCATGATTGTTTCGTTGTTTCTCTGCTTTTAAGTTAGGAAATTATTGATGAATATTTTTTTATTATGACTTTTTACACAATTAGCATCAGCAGATGCGTATAAGATACATTATCCAAAACTAACGACATAAGTATTTATACCTTCAGCACGCCGATAACGACGAGAGAAATACTATAATTCCTATAAAAAATCGCTAGAGAGTTATAGAGAGCCAGAAAGTCAATGGGGGAAAGGCTCGGGTTTTCGTCGAGAGCCAATTCGACGCTATCAGAAGGATGAAATGCGGGTTCGTTGTGGCATTGTTGCTTTTTAACGAAGGATTTCAGCCGCAGAGATAATTGATGATTATCTGCCGTGTGTTATAGTTTTAATTGGTATCAGAGAGTATGCGATACGACCTCGGCATTTGTGCTTCATATATTTTTGATTTTTCAAATTTCGATATTTTTCAAGTTTCTGAGTCAGCAAAATCGTTTTTTAAAAAGAATAGTTATTATTATATTTATTTACTGAAAAATTAATTGATCACATATTATTAAATAACTAATCTATAAAATCTCTTTGAGAAAGCAGCAATCTGCCAAATCGATTAGCAACGGCTTTGTTTTTGATCGGGATATTGAGCTCCAAGCGATATCGGGTAATTAAGGGAAACAATTATTTCAGTTTTAAATGATATATCAATACGTATATAATGGAAAATCGTAACGTTTCCGCTGTTGTCATTTGCTTCAGCAGGAGTAGCAGCGCCCGCATCAATTAAAATTACGACGTTCATTAAAATTCAAATTACAATCATGTGCATCAGGTCGCAATCTATATGTATATTTATCAATAAGCGTTACGTAAAAATAAATATATACAATGCAAAGGACGACGATGAAAATATCTCATCTTTATGCAACAATACACAATGACTAAAGATACACATATACGATAAACAAAGCCGCGTCAAGATGCAGTCGTCAAGTTTCTTCATAGCAGGGCTAAAATTTATATATACGTGGCGACCGCCGAGCTATTTCATTTATCCTGAGAACGACCGCGTCCAACAAACTTAAAAGCCAATTGTAATTGAACGCCACGGTTCGTAAAAGCGGATTTAGGGCTGCAGGTGGATGAAGCTCCGTTTCACAAGTTCGCCGAAGGGTCGAACGCTTTCTCCCTCCGCCTGTCTCTCGCTTAATCCAGCGTGAAATCCGCGATCGTAATGAACCCGGATCTCTCGAGACCCTTCTGAAAAAGATTAAAATTTCAAAGTTGATACAGCCTCGAGTAAACTGTTTTAGAAATTTTTTTTCCACCGAGAGACGCACCTCTTACAGCCTGGAAAGTCGCAATGGAAAGTTGAAGTAGATTTCGCGAAATTTGTTCTTCACGTGTCGTTCAACAAAGTAACAAATGCAAATTGCTGGAAAATTCAAAAGCTTTCGTTCATTCAACGCGAAAAAGAGTTATTCAAAAGAAGAAGCTTTCGCGAGTAGGCAAAATTAAAAATGCTACACGACTGTAACATTTTACATTCCATATATACAGGGATAACACGTATCGCGCATTCATCCGTAAGCACCTACACACCCGACAACAATAATCATCGCGCTCGCGCTTTTTCCAGAAGCACCGCACGTAAAAAAAGCTCCAGAACTTCTCTCCGCTCCAATAGTAATTGCAGTTACAGCTGGCGCATATAACTTGGCTCGCGCGAGCTCCAGTTTCTCTCTCTCGGCCGGAGAATAAAAAAAGATGCAGTACGATGAAACTTGCCTCTCTCTCCCTCCCGAGATTCTCCACGTGTTTACCGCCTCTGCATTATAGCGCTGCAGACACATCCTCCTAAAAGCCAGGCTGCCTTTTGGGGCGACCTCATGAATGCAAGTTGCCTACGACGACTCCTTCACTTTGATATGCAAAATGATCCTCGCGACAATGATTTCGCATCCGAGAGCGTAAGTAGCGTTTCTTCCTCTCTCTCTCTCTCTTTCTCATCGCGAACGAGCTTTTCTCTTCTCTTCCTTCTTCTTCTTCTTCTTCTTTCGACTCGTCGACTGTTTATCCGAAAAGTAGACCACCGGAGTCGGCTATATCTCTGTCTGTCTGTGTATATGTATATACATAGAACGAGGCGTTGCAAGGGACGGCTCGTTGTGCGCAGAAAGGGAAAAGTAGCGCGAGGGAAAGTTCTCTCTCTCTCTTTCTCAAACTTTTGAAATATGTACGGCTACGTAGCTTTGTGCTTTTTGCTTCTTTATCTCGAAGAGCCTTCAAGTGTATGTATTTTTGGATAAGTACATTCATTACCCAGTTTTGAGATGATTGCTCGCTGTTTTTCCTCTCTTTTATTGTTTGTCCGTTGTTGTTCCGAATTTCTGGAGCGTGAAACGCGCTGCTGGATTCTTGCAAGATCGCCAGTCCGGATGATTCGATGTCTATATACATATACCGTCCACTTGCGTCATTCGCAATAAGTCTTTCATTTCTATATAAAGTCCCCTTAGATAAATTAAATCCAAACACACAAAAGACGAACGTTTCGAAAATTAAAATCATCCTCAGATCGAAGCTCGAACAAAGCAAGAACCACAACAGCAGCGTCGTCGTTGTCCTCTCAGTAGAATCCGTCATAGCCAGCATGCATATTAATAAGCACAGCCATCCGAAAACCCCGAAACACAGATTCCCCCTCGCAGCCCCTTAACGAGCAACCCTTCCTCGGCAATAAACGCATCGCCGGAACTCCCACACACGCCCATCTCACGTCCACGGAGACACGCTGTATATGCGTATATACACACACGACACGAGACATCGAAGAGCACACCGGTCCTTCGCAAAGGCGTTCACCGCCGCGTCAAGCGTTATGCAGTAGCTGGCAGTGCAAACGCACTCGAAATGCAAATGTTTGTCACGAGTGCAATTAAGGCTCTCGTCGTCGCCGGCAATCAGAGCTGTGAGTTTACACGTGCATGTGTGTCTAATACTTCTTGGACTCAATCTTATCGAAGTACCTTATTTTCGAGTTTTATATACGTAATATACCGGTAGACGGGATTTATTTGCTTTTCGGATGAATTTGCATCCGATGTAGGAGGAATGCACTATACTGCTCGCTTCTTGGGAAATTTGTTTGCTCGCTACCACCGCTGCCGCTGCTGCTGCTGCTTCAAGTACTTCGCCAATGGTAATGGATGCAAATAGCGGCTTTATTACCTGTTGGCTCAACGCTTAGATATCCTTTAAGCAGTTACTCTCGGGAAATTGAAAATTATAATGCGAGATATATACTTTCGGCTATATTTATAGACGCTGCTAGAGCGAAAGAGATATATATCGAGAGTAAACAATTCCCAGATTCACCGCGAGAGAAAAAGAGCTTTCGCGGGTTTAATAGCCTTGGCTCTCTCGAGGGAGAGAGAGAAAAAAAGAGGACGTACACAGCTGTGGCGCACTACTCATCGTCATAAGTTTTCCGTGGCGCTACATACTAGAAAAAAGCTCGGCGCTTTTAGAAACCGTCATCCTCCCTCTCTCTCTCTCTAACTGCTTCTGTCTCCGGCCTGTATATAGTCGCTTTCCGCGCTCTGAAAAGCTGCGTTTTTTTTCTTCCATCCTTCTACTCTTCTGCTCCGAGTCATTATTTATTTCAAAGGCTCCTCGGAACTCTCGGCGCAAAACTGATTGCAGAAAAATTATGGAAAAAGCTCTCTCTCTCTTTCTCTTCGAGCTTTAATTCTTCATGAGGCTGTCATGTTTTTAAAAGAGCGCATTACGCTAAGCGTCTCTCGGCGAACTTGTTAGAAAATTAATGCGGAGCGGCTGCAGCTGAGAATTTATTTTTCAGCAAGAGAGTCTATTTCTACATCGAGACGGCTTTCGTGAAATATATACAAATTTTAATCACAGAGCTTTACCTTAAACACAAAGGGACAATCGTCGCGAGAGCACATCGTAAAACAGTTACCCTTATATACACTAGTAGCAGCAGCAGCAGCAGCGAAAGAACCAAAAGCCTTTGCTCGTATTTCGCCCCCGCAGAAATCCCCCCTAGTGCACTGCAATGAGTCCCCGAAGTAAATAGCATATACGCAAAAGCTCTTTGCAATCGTACTATTAAGACGATTAATGCTCGGAGCAACTAGCAAAAGAGCGCGAGTCGTCGCATACTTAGGTATATATATAGCACACTCGAAAGGCACTTTGGAAATCTGGCTACTCTCGGCTACACGAGGGGTGAGAAAGTGCCTCTTTCGAGTTTGTTGCTCCAAAGTCGGCGCCAATTTACCGCTGAGACGAGCTACTTGTTTTTTTTTCCTTCTTCTTCTTCTGAAGAGATGCCCTTATCGGCACGAGAATCGCGACTGAATTACCGCTCGAGGAATATTCGATGGAGATGAGAGGAAGGACTGAGACGGTTAGTCGATTTTCGCTTTAAATGGATTTTTAGATGGAGCGGTAATGTGACAGGATTATTGAGATGCCGACTTTTGTTCGCGGCGACGAGGAGATTCGAATTGGTGCTTTATTTTTTTTCCCTAGCTCTATTTCAAGATGCTCGTAGGGTTAAAAGTCAATTTGATCGAGCAGGTCCAATCACCGCGAATATCGAGATTAATTGGCCCTCAAATTTAATCAGCTACCGAAGTGTCGCTTCTTCCTATCGTGAGCGCGTCAAAAGTTAATGCGACAGACATAATCGATACTGACGTTTAATAAGCCAGACCGGCGTCTTTAAATAAAATACGTTCCTCTTTATATTTATCGTAGCAAAATTAATTTCCGACGCTTAATTGATCTCAATAATAAGAGAGAACTCTTTATTACGCAATAATAATTAAAGAAAAACTCGAGAGCATTTCGCTCGAGAAATCAAGTCTTCTCGAGACATATTAAATTCCGAACAATATTCACCTGCGCGAGTTCTATATTAATTTTCCTCAAACTCACCCCCAACTCTCTCTCTCTTCCGGCGCTTGTTAGCGAAATTGAGCAACTCTCCAGCAGGCCTTAATCACGCCGATTAATTTAGCCGAGCAAAACCCGACGTACGAGTGTCCAAAAACGAAAAAGAAATGGGAGAAAAGTACCTAACAAGAAAGTCGTGCCCGCAGGCACTGCGGGAAAAAAAATCAACGGCTTTCCAATAACCGCGCGCCGTGTCATATAGCCCTTTTCCGAAGTACTTTTCGAATGCGGCGATCAGCGGGGAACGGAATAATTAAAAAGTTTCTCCAAAGTGCGCGGCCAATATATCCCTCGGAATTTTCCATCTCCGATTGCTTTTCCCGCTCTTTCGGCCTTCATTTTCGCGCTCGGGAAATGTGAAAGCCTGTGGCTGTGCGCAGGAGTGTTATAAACGTTTTTACGGTAGTATAGAAGATGGATAGATAGATAGATAGATAGATAGATAGGAGCTTGCGTGCGTTTGAGTGTAATTTCGGGATATTGTGCGTGCTTCCGCCTGTAACTGCAGCCGCTTTTCGAGAGCTTCGGGAGGCAATACTTTTTATTGCTTGCGGGATCGGGAATTTGAATGCGATGGATATGGTCCGTTAAGCAAATGTTTTATTTATTTTGATTATTGCAAACAACGAAATAAATGCTATATAGTGTCGAATCGCGTGAGGTCTTTTTAGACACTTGCTATACGAATTCCCCATTTCCCGAGATTTCACAAACCGTCAGCTCGGCGCGACTGCTCGGTTCTCAGCTCGGCTGCAAGAAGCATATATACCCGTCGCGCATCACCGGCTAAAAAGCTCGGGCAATTTATTTCCCTTCCGAAATCGTGTCGCGCCAACATCACGTAAAACTCGCTCTTCCTCACTCTCTCTCACTTGCGCCAACGCCGATAAGAACTGTACAGAGGATTTCCCTACACTCTGCGACTTGATATCTCTTTTGGCTGCGACGACGTTATATCCCCGAGGTAAATTGCTCGGAAAAACGTCACCTTCCAGCACGGCTTGAAATCATCGATCTTCGGCTGCGGGGGCGCGTATGTGTGTAAGCCTGCGACGATTGCTTTTGGAAAAATTCTCGCTATGCGTATTATATACTGAAAGGTGGGAGCCAGGCGTATATGCGGTTGAAATATTTGACACTTGATTATTCCGAAGCTTATATATACGGGCGGTTGTCACGAAAAGGCGAAATTCTCCGAGTATTTACCTCTCGATTGCCAAAACACTTTTATCCGCAAGCTTTACGATTCAACGCGGTCATATACTGGACATTATACGCCCCGAGAACGACCCATAAAAAAACAGCACGGTCACCCACGCTTCATATATAAGCCGATAAAAATAAGATTCTTCGCGGTATAAAATTACCATTATCCCCCAAGGAAAGAAGAAAAAAAAATTAGCGAGAGAGAGACATCGCCTTAATTACACATGCACATATCTCTCGAGTAGCTTGCACATCGAGAAATCTAGAACTAGCTCGACTGCGCTATCTCTCTCCTTCTCCTCCGCAGAAGCCCAATCTCCACAAAATATCAGCTCGTGCTCTCGCGCATACACAACGACTTATACGGCCGATATACACGGCCTACTACTACTCGACTCCAGTCGTCCGGAAACTTGGCGCGCGCAAGAAGGGTAATTCGACTAATAAAACGTACAACAGACATTCCGTTTCCGCGCTATATCCTCCGCCTGGGGCAAAGCCGACCTCCTCTCTCGAGGATGAACGTATATAGATACTCCGGGGCATCATTGCAAAATCTATGGAAACTTTCGGCTGGCCCTCTGGTGTATTATATACATGTGCGGACCGAAAAGTAGCTACGCTAGTCGGCTGGAGAAATTAATTAGTTCTATACACGGACATGAGATACCAAGACGCGGAGATTATGTATGTATATAATATATGGAGGCACGAGAGTAGGTTCTTCTTTCGAGGAGGCCGAGCGCGACACCGAAAGGGGTAATTCATTAACGGGTCGAGGGAAATATTTTTCGAGCGCTTCAGAGAGTCGTTTGAATTTTTCGCCTCGAGATTTTTCAGCGTCGAGGGAAATTGCGTGCTCGAAGGAAATTAGAATTTTCGAGCTATTTAAGTTTTCGCTGCGTAATTTCCAAAGCGGAAATTTGCATTTCAATTACACGTCCGCGCGCGGCTCTCTCTCTCTGTCTAAACGAGTCTAAGGAAAAATAATTGTCGCAGAAATATTAAAATCCGCGGAGCTTTTCGCAAAAGCACCCTTGAAAAAAAGCTCCGGAGCCTTAAGCAGATGTCGGAGCGGAGAGTGCGAGTTAACCCAAATTTCTTAGCCGGACCGCTACTTTCTTACTGCCTCCCTTTGTTCTCTCTCTCTCTCTTTCTCTTAAGCCTCTGCGTACGACGGAACACACGCTGTACATAATACACATTTTTTTTAACGAGCCCAAAGCGTTTGACCGACGCGTGTTTTCATTACGGCCGACGAAAAATTATACGTGCGCGTGAAACGAGCCAAGGGGGAACGCAGTAGAGAGGCAAAAAAATATAAAAGGAACTGTACGAGGCCAAAGAAAAAAAAGTACGTATCTCAGAGGAACAATTTCGCTCGCGCAATTTCCCGGCTACGCTCCAGATCCCCCTATTCAACGGTGGACGCCTAGACTGCGTGTCATTTTTGCTGTTAAATTAGATTTTCCGATGGCAATCTGACGAGGACTTTGTCCGCGCGCTGGTTTGTATTTTTCTCGGATTTAGACTGGTCATATGGAAGTGTATAGTATTATAGACTGATTGCTATTGAACGATCTTTACAATTAAGAAAAATAAGATATATATATCGAACGAAATAAAACGAGAGCATCGACCCTATTCTTTTCTTCGAGAAAAAAAAAGTAGAAGGAGACTGACTACGGAACGATAAAAACGTCTCATATTTACAGCCGTTCAGTCATAAATACTCCGTCCGATACAAGTTTCTGCAGGAGCGGGACGCGCGATATTTCCCGCCTGAGAAAAAAGGAGCGAAATTCCGTTCGTCATTCCTTCTCGAAAACTTTGGCGTCGGCTGAGGCATTTATGCAGCGAGCTCGGAAAGTTTGCCATCTTCCGCTGCGCCTCTCGCTCTCCCTCTCTGCTTAGCATTGGAAATGTGGGTCGTCGCCGCGCTCCGCCGCCTTTCCGAGTCTACGACTATATATATACACATACAAGTGCACGCATGCATATATGTAGACAGATAGAGATGGGGCGGATATATAGCATCGACTTTACGGCTGTACATCAAAGACTACTTTGAGGCGAGTTTCCGGTTTCAGTTCTCTACTATAGAGTCGCTGTCTCCCGGAGCGATGTTTAATTTTTCGCGGATTCGAATTTGAAAGTCCCGCGGTTTTGAGCGCGAATGTGATGCGCCGACACCCCGCGCATATATATAGTCAAAGAAACTTTGCGATGTGATATATCCTAGTGGATTTTCACTATTATTTTGTTCCTCTCCTTCGGGTCATGACCTTCTTTATATATATCAAGATTACATGGCCCGCGATATATACTCTTCTTCGCATAATAATACCGTGAGCTTATAATGGCGGATCGATCGGATTTAGCGATTGTTCGGACTAATTAGGGTCGCGCGACGGCAATACGGTTTTTCATTCTCGACGCGCGAGAAAAAGGTAAATCGACAAACATTGTGTACCTACCTTCTTGAGCTTGCAGGAATAATGGATCGATCGCCGTCTGACTCGACTTTGTTCTGGCTTTATTCAGGTCCGACGATTGTTGCGCGGTATAACCACAGTACGACTCTCTGAAATGAAAAGCCAATATTAATTAGCGGATGCTTTGTTCGATCCTTTATTATAAAATAAGATAAGGATGGAAGGAAAAAAAATTTCCTCTGCTCTCGACGCATTGAAAACAGTCAAAGGTATATAGCCGAGATAATACGAACGGCAGCTGCAGCGCAAATAATTATTAATCGACTCGTGATTTTTATTCTCTGTATATATACACGAGAGCTATGCGTGCAACGGCGACAATTAATCACAGAGATTAATTATTTTTCGCCGAAGCGCGCGAAGCCTCGACGGGAAAAAAGCTCGGGAGGAGATACAGCGTTACATCAGAGAGACTCTGGAATAATGAAGGGAATTTTGATATTGATTTAATTAATAAGTAGGACGCGGCGAGCCATGGCTTGCGCGGTTCAATTACCAGCCGAAAGTGCTCCAATTAGGTTTTGCTCTAATAAAGGAAACATGTAAATTAGCTGTTTGGCCGAAACTTGAGGGGCTGGATCTGTATGAAATATAGAGAGCTTAATTATCTCTTTTGGCTCTTCGAGCTTTAATACCGAGATCTTGCACGACTTGATTTCTGGCTGCACTCAAGTGATTGATGAGACCGACGAAATTGCAGTAGCAGTTGAAAAACTTCAACTGTCGAGTCGCAACGCACTCGAGCGCAAGAACTCGACGCTGTGCATAACAAACGCACGGAAACAACTAAGTTGGCCAACTTGGACTCTCGCAACTCAGTTAACCCCCGTAATGCGTCCAGACCAGCAGTGTACAGTAGAACTTGATTGTTTTCCTCATTTTTGAGTCGTGTACGTCGCTTCGCGTAGTGCAATAAACTCGGCTCGTAAAAAGCTGCGAATAAAAATTCTATCGAACGATCACATTTACGCAACGTATAATCGCAGCGATAAATCTTCCCTACGATATAACCTCGATTTTTCAATGAAAACTATAATACTTGCCCATCTGGTGTACAGAATAGTCCTTCGAAATTTCAACGTCATTACGACTTTCTCTTATTACGGCGTAGAGATAAAAGCTAATTTCCCGGGGCCGATGTATAAGACCCTCGTAAAATCGCTAACAGACGAGGGGCCCCCCAGCTAAACGGTGCGCCGCATCGATTAAAACGTTAAAAGCCGGCTCGAAGTATAAATTAGGCGGCTGTGTAAAGCGTAAAATAAAATCCAAAGTGACAAAGTAAATCATCTCGTTATATCTGTAATATCCGTCACGCGCGCCAAGTTTCTTCGCACAGCGGGAGACGAAGGTCGTGTATTGTATATATATTGTAAGCGATCGATGCGCCACAGGACCACCACTAGATCTGGGAAGGGAAAGAGCTAGAGAGAGAGAGAGAGAGAGAGAGTCGAAAAGACGAAACTACGTTTGACGGGTGTAATCAGCCGTCGATCGCCGCGAACAAATACAAGGCGAGAGGGATGATGCTGCAGCGGGTATTACGTAATTCGATCGAGCAGTGTCGGAGGCTTTTACGAGATTATATGCTCGGATCTTCCGAATTCCTCAGCGGCGCTAGCAAATTAGCTTTGCCTCGACTGACTGCCCCCGAGGATTTCCTTGCTACAGGATGAATTTGCACGAGTCGAGAGCGAGCGATTGTTTTAACTTCGGAATTAAATTTTGCCGGCGATATTCGTTGCTGTAATCATTTTCTCTGTGTACCGAAGGTCTTACACAGTACATTTTGGATTATTTTTAACAGTTTGTTCTGGGGATAACGCGAGAATTTCGTTAACGATAGTAACTGGATAAGGTAACGGATATATGCTATTTCGTGTTGTTCACGAGTATATCTTATACCTCCAGGAAATGTATACTTTTCATATCTGCCTGTGTTTAGATAAGAAACCTAATCATGAGCGCGAATCTCGATACAGCCCCCAGAGCGAAATATTCAATACGACGTCCGATTCATCGACGTTTTTCCATAGCTTCAATAATAGATCGGCGGCAACGCTCCGGGGAAATCGACTGCTCGATCGCCCGCTGTATTATGCAAGTCTATATCGGCGTTTCTTCTCCCCCCCAAAGAGTGTATAGCTGCTACGCATAATTCATGAAATTATAAGCCTCGTAATGCCGTGTGTGTTTGCGCGAGCCGAAGCTCTTTGATCTGTCTGCCATAACTAAATTGTTAATTCGAGGGAGAGGATTACTAGCGCGGATCCGATTTCCGTCGATATTTTATGCATCTCCGAATGTCATCTTCCTCCAGATATACTTTATCGATAGCTATACTTGGAAGCTTGTGCAAGCTGCGAAGGTGTAATAAAAAAACTACGAGAGCTTGAAATTTGAATTTTCCCAACAGCATCAACACGCTCGTGTGTGTGTTTCAAAGCATAGAAAAGTCTGTCTAGAAAGCAAAAAATCATTAGTTCACAGGACACCGTAGAAAATAAGAAAACAAGAGTATACGCAGCTTTCACGTCGTGCACGGCCAATTATTCGCGCACAAAGGAACGTATCGCATTATTCGCCGGACGGTAATTGCTCGCGAGTGCAGCAGTGCCCACCCACCCCGTCGCTCGTACATACACACGTCCAACTTGTTCCGCACAATAGCTCGTCGCTACACACACACACACACACACTCCTTCAGACTTACAAGCTGCTACTGGCGGCTCGTATATTACTCGCGGAGGTCGAAATAGAATCCCAGAGAGAGAGAGAAAGCTTCGGACCTTCGTCTTCGCTCGTTATACCTCTGCGTTCGTGTGTCGCTCTGTCCGTTCTTTCGTAGAAAGAGATAGAGAGCAGGATATAGCCGGACGCCCCTGGATATTGCTGCCGCAGGCTGTTTGCCGAGCACGAGCCAAGTGCCGCCGCGAGAGATGGACCGTCGTCGTCGTCGTCGTGTCTGCTGATGTCCGAGGAGTTAAGGGCGTGCGAAAGTTAGAGAGTAGCTGCTGCTGCTGTTGCTGCGGGATGTCGAGTCCGTTGGCTTTATTGGATAATTGCCGGATAATTGATCGAGTTTGCTTCGACGCTTCTCTTGACGTTTATTTGTTTCCTAGCTTATATACGTTCTCTATACGAGTTGGTCGATGTGTAAGGATGTAATATCATGCTTTTTCTTTTTTTAATCCAAAAAAGCTTGTATTATACATTATATGCATCAGCCTTTGTGTGTCCCAGCGCGGAAAACACGATAAGCACTCCTGCGCATTACGGGACACGCGGCAGGCAAATTCGCGACGATTCTTCTTACTCCGCTCCATCTTTCTCTTTGAGGAAGTTGCGCCGTCCGCTTGATGGATCGTCTCCCGCGGCTGTTTCGTTTTTTTTTTTCCTATACCGCCTGCACTGCTGCAGTCTCCGGGTATTACTATATAAATATATATACGTCTTCGCGACCGCGAGTTATACGAAATGTTTGCGAGTTTTCGAGCTTTTCTTTCTTGTATCATGCACAGCGTTGAGCTCAGCACTCGATCATCGAAATTATCAATCCCCGACGACGATCTATCCACTTTTCGTCGTAAAAGAAATTCCAATTCCACGCCCGTTTTCCCGCACATGTTTATAAACAAGAAAATTTCCGATACATTTCGCCTCTATATACATCCACGCTCTCTCGCGCGCGTATATATACAAGCGCGACCCATAAAAAGCAGTAGCTCGGTTGATCGATTGTCGAGGCACGCGCGACGCCAAGAAAGAAACTGCGATATTACAGCGACGACTTTCCCGCCTATATTCTTTCCGAAAAATTTCCTGGGGAAAACTCGAGTTCCTCCATCGCACGCGCGAAAACTCTAGTTTCAGAGATGGCTATATACCTACAGGGCTGTGCACGAGAAAAAGCCATTCCGCGGATCAATTTCCCCGTCTCTCTGACGACATTCGAGGCTGAGCTATAGTGATGCTGTGTGTATGAAGTTGCGGAGAGAGAACGAGGGGATGGCCTCGTAATAACGGCTGATATGCGAAATGGAACCTTAACAAGGAGCTCGATATTCCCATGCCCTATAGCCGGAATTTACGGAGGCTGTAATTGTTTATGCTGTTGTAAGTATGAGCTCCGTCGTTCCGCGAAATTATTCCATTAGCCCTACGGTATACGGGTATACTCTCGTGTCCGAAGAGATAAAATTTTAGCGATGACGCTCGATTATACGCAGAAAAAAAAATATTCACCTCAAAGCTCCCTCGCAAGTCGTCGACTCGTGCGCGTGTGGCTATACATACACATACGGCTTAGGTTTATATTGTCGGGGATGAACAGGCCGCAGAGAGAGAGCGGGAACCACAGACTGGATCAGTTAAGCCGGTGCGTCGTTAGCACGGTTCCGATGGGATATGATAAAAATATGAAGGTCGGCCTGCCGGAATTTCTTCCTAATCTCGGGGTCTAGAGGAGGGGAAAAATTACCGGTACGTGACCTAACTGATTTTTTCGCTCGTTCGTTAGAGGGATGAGGGGATATCCGTCATAATAAGGAAGAGTATGGGAAAAAATGATAGGCTACTGCTGTCTCGAGGAAGTTTGTTCGTTTAATAAATGTTCGGTTAAGATGCTTTTGCGCGCGGGAGAGCGATAAGACAGGGTGTTTTTTTTTTATTTTGCGAGATTGAAATATGTTGTTGTAGTAGTAGTAGTCTTAAGCGGATGACTGATCAGGGACGTCGACTACTAATGCTGCTGTTCTTACAAATTGCAGAGTATAATGCTGGAAGGTATAAGCATACCTCTCGACCCCGTTTTCAGCGAAATACTTTTCAAAACCCCCCCGCGACAAACGTATCGACCCTGGCATTGAAAAAAATCTCATCATCTCTCTCTCGCAAATGCATAAAGCTCGTCCCCTGAAAAGGAGAGCTGAGCCTCGATCAAGCGCTGCTCCGGTGTATACTCCGGCGAATAAATAACTCCCCGAGCACCGCCGGAGCCTACAAAAAGCAGCGCGTGTAGTCCTCCTCTCTCGCAAAGATTAGCCCTCGAAAACCACAAAGCGATCCTCAATACAGCGCGCGACACACAAGCGTCTTGAGAATAAAAAAAATAATAATAATGCAGCCCCTTTTCCAACGACGTATATATAATACACGACAGCACCGCGTCGACAATGGTCGTCCCCGCGCCATCGCGGAAATAGCTTTCCACGCCGAGAACCGCTTTGTTATCGCTTTCTAAGGTTTCTCTTCGTACGACTGCGTGAAGGGGCAAGTGTTACAGAGAGAGAGAGAGAGAGAGAGGGAGAATCGTTTGAAAATTCACGCGGTGGAGAGACGGCGACTAGGTAGAGGTATATATACAGTAATACATTGATGACGCGATTTCTTGGCTATATACAGAGCATTGTCTGGCGTCCCGATATCGCTGTGTATATATATGTAGGTGACTGCAGCAGTCGGTGTTCCCGACCGTCTCTCTTAACCGAGAATATCTTCCCGCAGGAGTTGTGTCTATAGAACCGGCGAAACGGCGCGGCATTTACTACTGCGGGGCTCATTGTCGGCGGCTGCGTGGCAGGAGTTGAGCCGCGAAACGCGCGCCTGTCATTACACGCGCCAGAGAGAGAGAGAGAGAGAGAGAGAGAGAGACTCGCAGGTATATAATGGACACATTCACGTGCTATATGCTCTACTGTGTGTGTGTATGTGTGTGGATGTACGTAGAAGAGCTTGACGGAAAATTCAATAGACGTGCGCACTAGCTCTATGTGTAGGTGTAGATACTATTGCTGCGGGGAATGAATGCTTTGTGCTATATAGTCTAGATGAGACGATCTGGACGCGAAAATAGTAGGTGGATTGCGGAGGTGTGAACAGTTTGACGGGGGATTTTATCCTGAGTTACGGTTTAATTATAGAGAAAGAGAGACGAGATTGACGGGGTATTTATTTCGTTGATTCAGAGAGAACGGTGTGCCGTTTGTCTGGATTTTTAAAAGCTCAGTTGACGATGAAAAAGTCGAGTGACACTTTGAAGCATGCAGTATATCTCTTTTTATTTCTTTTTTTTTACATTTGATAGACGTGAATGAAGCTTTGGTTACTTTTTGAATTTTCACTCTATCATACTGTTAGTTTTGAGTGGTATCTAAGCGTTCTTGCCCTTATTCACAAAGAGAAAAGCCCTGCCATAATAACAGTATTCTCAAGCAGTTTTGGCATATGGATAGCACACGCATACAGATTATGATGAAGGAAATAGAAAAGTGTCTATGCGCCACCTATCTATGTTCACATACCACTGCCTAGTGGACGGCTATTTTTTTCTCCACGTTTGTGGATTCAAAGGTAAAATATAAGTATAAATTAAGTTTATCTTACTAATTGTATTAATGTATGTAAAGGGCTTTACAGCCCGTTAAATTTCATAATAAATAAATAAATAAAATTGTATTAACGCTAAAAGCTTATTATTCCTCTTATTTATAGTGTTCCACGTTTTCAACTAAAATAACACATTACTGTTACTCTGAAATTTGCCTCTGAAAAAGCCCAGCATGAATTTTACCAAAATCCCAGCGCACTTTTCTTTCTCAAATTTTCAAAAACTCACCCTCCAAATCGGATTACCTGCCAAAAAATATTCGTCCTTTTTCATTCAGCGCAATAGGCTCATATCTACACGCGCGAACTTTTCCGCCGCACAATAGCGGCTCCGTTTTCACGACTCTGCACTTTCGGGTGTTCATCAATGCTCGATTCCGCCCGTTGTTCTATCTCTCCCGTCCGTCGATTTTTTTTCCCTGTCGTCGTCGGAACTCGCACTTTTTCACATTAACAAATTACTACTGTGTCGAACCGCCGCCAGTAACTCCCGAACGGCCCCTTTGTTGCCCCGCAATTGTGCGCGAGAGATGCATCGATGTACGTATATATATACACACACAGGCACTTGACAATAGTCGATTTTTTTGTTCAATTTTTAGCCTTGTCGCGCCAAATGAAAAGGAGCAGCTGGCGGGATAATTAAGGAGAGAGCGATGAATTATCGACGACTGCGAGTGTGTGATTCGAATTTTCAAGTGCGTATTATCCCTCCGTTTAACTGGGTCGCGCCGTCGCCTCGCGAAACTGTGTTATTACAGCTGTAAATAACGCGAAAGACGGGGTCACGTAAGACCTATACTGCAACACCGGCCCTACTACTTACTTTTTTCTCTCACGTCTCAAGTTCCGCTTTTTTAAACTTCGACCCTCTGTGCATATCGTGTCCCTTTATTTAATTCGATTAAAAATGCACAGCGCGAGGAGAACGGAATTGCTAATGTGATTACGATGTTGCGCGCGCTCGCTCAGCTGCTACTTTTTCCATTCTTTCTTTGCTCGAGAGAAATTTGCATCCGCCGTGTTGCGCTTGCTGCAAATTAGTATGAATGAGATCGCATTGTATCAAGGAAACTGTAAACACGCTGAACTATTAACTCACTGACGCTGTGTATACACAGCGCTCTAATTTAAACAAAAAAAAATGTTTATTTTAAATAATGCGAATTCCAAAGCCCCGATCATCTCCTAATAAAGCACGCGTCCTTCATTCAGCTCTACTGATAGCAACTATTCTTCGATGACGTACGCGCCCATGTCACTGCATTTTCCAAACGAGTACAATAATTGTTCCAAAAGCGCATTAGTCGGAGGTCCAGCGCGTGACTTAGGCTTCTAAGCCTCCCGCTCGAGCCTGCCTCGGCGAGATAAAAGAGCCACGGGATTATCCCGAGGATTACGGCTGTGCGCTTGCCGATTAAAATGGCCGGGCTACTACTGATGAAAACTTGCCGTTTGATATCACTAAATCTTTTTTTTTTTCGTCCTCGACGATTTTGATGGTATAAGTAACAAAGATCAGCGTCGTGATAGACGCAATTCGCACCTTTTTGACGATCTATATACGCTCTTTTTTTTATTCTATAAAAGAAGCATCGACGTTCAGCTACGGTAATGACATTATAATACCCCAATCGATTCGCCAGCAACGAGAGAGAAGTGCACGTGCGTTTTACTCTCGCAGGCGATAAAAATTTTTCTCGGCGCACAACGTGCCCTCCACGTTCCATACATTATTAATCCTGCGATGCGGATGCCTTTGTATGGAGTTCCCGAGTCTCCCGAAATTTTAACGAGTCTAGCATAGAATGTAAATTAAACCAACCACACAAATAAAGATAAGTGCTTGCGAGATTAAGTCGTTAAGTAGAAAAGTCCGAGTACAGCGAGACCGAAGTTTACCGTATCCTTTAGCGATTCAGACGAGCGCGAGTTTATTTTCGCTGTCTCTTTTTTAAAAGCTTCCAGTTGAATCGTATTAAGCAGAGTAATACAAGAGTATATTTACTAAATGAAGCGAAAGCTTTATCAAGGCTCTCTAATTCTCTCCGACAGAAGAGAGACACAAAGGCGTAGAATGAAGACCGAACGGTATAGCGGCGTGTCCGATTGCCATAATAACGCGAACGTCACGCGTTCGTAACAGCGGTTGGCGTAAGGCTCGAATGACCGCTGTCAAGCCTCTCCTCTGCAGCGCTAAACAAAGGTATAGTATATAGGGCTTACGCAGCTGCGTCAGTCTATGGGAAATTCGAATGTCCGTCTCCGCAGATGGACATTCCGTTGCTGGAAAACCATTGCTCCATTTTGAGGGTAATTAGGACCGTCGGATGAGTTGTAGTGCTTGCAAGCTCTATATTCTTCACACGCTGGGAGTAAATGGTTTTTTTTCTCTCGATATTTCACGCTGGAACGCGCGCTAAATTAATTTCACGGTCCATCCGGCCGAGTTTTACGCGCGAGCTGTAATAAATCGCGACACGGGGGATATACACGGCCGTAAACAATAACGGCGCAAGAAAGTTTTTCAGAGAGTCGCGCGTTTGGCAAAGATGATTAAAGGACACTTATTCTGCCAATATTTGAATTTCCCGCGCTTGCAAAGTCGGCTATAAGATCGAGAGATGGATGTAAAAGTTATATATCGCTTCTTGTCGTCGTCCTGAATCCGCGACTTAAAGCTGTAAGCTGTCTTTATCCCCTCTTTGGATTTATTCCTCAACGGTATTATCAAGAAGAAAATTTGCGATCGAAAGTTTTAATGAATGCATCGCGTACTCGGATGTTTGTGCAGTTTAGCTGCACCTCCTCCTCCTCTTTCATATTTTATTAAGCGATTAGCGGTTCAAAAGCTCGAGCATAAATTACGATGATTTATCGCGAGACTTATTTTATCCTTCCCAGAAACACGCTATATCTATATAGTTTATAAACTTTTCAACCTTCGCTCTGCATGCAGAGGGTATCCTGTCTTTGTGGCGCTGCTGAAATTTTCAGGATGCCTTTTAACATTCAAAAACACGCGCGCGTGCACGAAGCGCTTTAAAAATGTTGCAAGCTCCGGAAAAGAAACTAGCGTGTAACGTTGCGAAATTGCAACTTTTTCCCAGCAAACAAAGCTTCTCTCTCTCAGTGCTAACTTTATGGATACTGCCGAATAAAGGCACGATATATTCTCTCGGACCGTTTGCCTCTTTCTCTCGGCGATCGATAATTCCCTATAAAATAGTATCAATACCTACTTTTTTGCCCCCTCAATGAATCAGCAATCCAAACAGAAAAAGGTATACTCGCAAAAAGCAGAGCGAAAAAATTAAGTCTACATCTCTCGCGATGAATCGACCCTCTCTCTCTCTTTCTCTTTTCCCAAGGACCGCTTTACAGCAACTAAATCAAAAAACGATTTTCCCCGGCTTTCATACTATGCCCACCACCTATCCATAATCCAATAAATCTCCAGGCCGGCGTACACACAATAGCGCCTGCGCTTTCGCAAAAAAATCTCCATTACAGCGCAGCTGCATTCTTCGCTCCTCTCTCTCTCTCTCTCGGAGAGAAAAAAGAAAAAGAGGCAGAGCGTCGATTGTTCATATTGGCGAATCCTTGGCGAGCCGGTCGAGCGTCACGCCAAGCCATTCGGCCGCAAATTACCCTTTAATGGCCGACATCGAAGAGCTTTTAACCCCCTCCCCCCTCCGCAAGCTGCAACACAATATCTGTGAGAGCGTCGCAGCGAGAATGACGCACACGACAGTGCGTGTATTTCCTGCGTGTAAACCCCTGCGACGACCCCGATCCGGAGATGCAACGAGTGCATGCGTCTGCGGAAATCGAGAGGAAAAAGAGGAGAGGGAGGGTTTTATATATATATTGAGCTGCACAGAGACGAAGGAAATGGAAGTTTGCAAAAAACGGGACGGGCGGAGATGGAACGGCTGCTGCAGTTGCAGTATTTGAGTCCTTGAATTTGCCTTTATTATATCGTGTAATGATAATTATGGCGATATCAAACAATTTCTGAAGTTAATAAGCAACACCTGTAGCGCAAGCTCTAACTTTCGTTTTACTTTCGCGTATATTTACTAATGACGCGTAAAAATGCGAAACTATGCGCGGCGCAACTTTTAATTGCAACAATTCGACAAATAAAAAAAGTTCCGTCGCGAATTATACCGACACGTCGAAATTTCAAAAAGTATTTAACGGCTTTCTGCCGCAGCGAGATAGAGCCGTTAAACTTTTCGATATTAGTAAACTAACCTCAATTCTCAACTTCACTATTGAATAACTTTCCCGGCAAACTTCTGTTCCGACCCCCCCACTGCGAGCGTTCTTTTTTTTTCTTCTCGCGCGCATTTAGAATATTTACAGCGTCCGCGAGAACGTCCGGCGCCGTTAGTTTTTTGTCAAAATTCCCTCGAGGGGTGTGGGGTCCGAGCGAACGTATGAATTATTCATATAAACTACGTTACTCTCCATCCCCGAAACTTCGCGTATACATATATATCGGCAAACCGATTTTTCCAAGATATACGAGAGCGTTTTCTTTTTTGGCGCCTGTTATATGTGCTCTTGAATTAACGGAGAGCTTGATTTATCGATCGATATCGATATCGAATTCCGCGCAGGTATACAAATCCCGGCAATCGTTGAAGATCGAATTTTAGAAAAAAAAGAAGCTATCTTTGACCCCTGAAAATCGGTTATTCATGCAGCGCGCTCGGTCATTATTAAACAGTCGTTTAGCCGGCTCACATATTTATGCAACAATCTGCATCGCGTTGGAAAAATAAACTCGAAATTTCCTTCTTCATGAATATGCGCACGATCGACCCTCGTATATTTCCTCTTCGTAGCTGATGAAAACTCTGGGAAAAAAATCTTCTTCCCTCAAACGCAAGCTACTCCTATAAAACACACACACACATACACACTCTCCCTGATGAATTTGAAAGAGCTTCTGCGCTAATCACACAGGCCGGATTTTCAATCAGCGCGTCCGATAGCCACCGCGGAAAGTTTTCGCTTTCTCGCAAAGGAGTGCGACCTACATACACTCTATATAGTCATTGTCGGTAAAGCAGTTCCCGATAGCCGACGATAAATTCAAATAGCGCTACTGCATATATACAGCCACACCCGCGCGCACGTGGCGGTGCACAGCGTAGCGACGACAGAAAATCGTTAGCGACTTTATTCTCGTCCTTTTTCTTCTATATACATGGGAATCCAGTTTCGCGTGTTGTATATCGAATTCGTTGGTTTGTTCTTTTTTTCTTTCTTTTGGAGAGCAAGCGAGAGTATATATATAGGAGCAAGTTGGGCGGGCGCGACAAATTAAGTTAAGACTTGTCCGCCGGAATTCCAGAACAGCCCGCTGAGCCAAGGAGGATTGAACGATCGCTGCGCGCTTAATCAAAGTTGCCATTTGAGTTGGAAACTATATAGAGTGTATACCTGTCGCCCGGATAATGACACGGTGTACTAGTTTTTCCCACAAACATACACACACGCGTTAAAGCAAACGCTGATGCGTGAGCCGAATAGTCACACATCGCAAGAATAAACACTGCCCTTTAATATCTCTCCCGGCAAATTTTTACGACTCTCGCTCGGGAAAGTTATCCTCTCGCCATATGCTAATCCCTCGCTCGCTCGCGCGCATACTAATTTCAATTTGAATACCAAAAACGGCTCGGCGTGTCCGCGAAAATAATATTTGCATGCATCAAAATGATGGGGCTCGAATTTCGAAAATTAAGCTCCCGTCCACCTTACGCTTACGTATCATCAGCATACGGCGAAATTGCTCCGGCTACTTTTCCGTATAAGTCTGCAGCGGGAAATAAAAGCTCGCTCGGTGGCTAATCCGAATTAGGCGCTTATATATATGTATACCGCAAGCGCAGCCCAAGTAATTACGCGATAGAAGCATTTCGAGATATACAGGTATAAAAACCGCGAAGGAGCTTATTAAACGCAGTGTGTTGACTCATCATCCTCGGCCAGGACCGACACACTCAGGGTAATGAAAATTCATTAGCGCAATTAACTCGATATCCTGTATAGCTGCAAACGGAAAAAGAAAAATTACCGAGATTGGCTTCTTTGAAGTGAGCTTTCTGCCTGATGGGAAAGTCGCTTCGGCGCTTTCATTCGAGTAATGTGTGCAGTATATTATAGCTCCGAAATCACTGGCCATCGTTCGAGCGAAAAAAAAGTGTCCTGATGCGCACCCAAGGCGGAAAGTCATTCCGCTGCACGATATCGCTTTCCCCTACTGAACCACGTGTTGCTCTACGCGCGCGAGACTCAAAAAACAATCCCGGACGTGGATCCTCCCTCGCAAGCTTATTTATCAAGCGCGTCTGCGCGTATCACCTGTTCTAGTCGATGAAGCACACACATGCCTTGACACAAAAATGGATGATGTCCGCGGAGGCGTGATTGAGCGCGCTTTATCGCTCTCCTCGGCCGATCATCAGATTCGCGTCGTCTCCCGAGCTTGCGGAAAAGTCAGGTATATATGTGTACGCTGTATAATTGCTCTCAGAGACAAAGAAACGAGCTTGCAAGCACACACGTCGCAGTGAAGAAAGCCGTCCTTTCGGAGCTTACTGGAGCGGCGGTAATCCGAACGGCTCTTTGCCTCTCTCTCACTCCAACAATATTAATTTTGCGAACAATCGCGAGCAGCCGAATGCACCGGCGGAGTAGAATACACAGGGAGAGCGAGAGAAACAACGACAAAGCTCGTCGCCGGCAAAAGCACAGCGGAGCAGTAGAATTTCAGCCGCGTGAATTTGAATGTGCAGAGCTCGAAATAGGCATCGCGCGCGGCTAAAGCGCGTGTACTCTCTGAATAGCCAATTACCTACAATTGACGCAAATCTTTGGACCATTGACCCAAAAACAACCGCAGCGAGCGATACGTGCTTGCGCGAATCAAAGCCCTGAGGCTTCACTGCTACGACGACGACTAGAAGGACGATAAACTAGCCATGCGGAATCGGACGCGCAGCACCGCTTCAGGCTTCTCTTTTATCCTTTTTGTCGCAACTGCGGTTGTCCCTCTTAGTTCCGCTTCAGGGATGGGCGTTGAGGAATTACGACTTTGGGCTGATTTATGAGAGGTTGTGCGTTTTTTGGCTATGGTTTTATCGACTTTTTTCACGCTTTGCATTCGGTTTTATATTTGAAATGGCGTCAAAAGCCGCGAGAGAAGAATTTGAACGAGCAACCGAACTTTTCAGTAGAGAAGTCTCAAGAACTTGGTAATTGCATAAAAATACAATTTCCTCGGAGCCTTTCCATCAAACGACCGAATAACACCCTCCGACTTTCAATAAGAAGTGTTTTCTTTCGATCCTGAATTCCATCTAATAACCACAAAGTGCCGCTAAAAATGTTCCTAGCTCTCTCGTAATCGTATTTCCAAACGAGCATCAAGCACAGAAACTATAGAGACAGACAGGCGCAAAGGACCTGCGAGATGCATCAGACTTGCTCGACCGCAAATGAAAGGGCTGCAGAGAGAGAGAGGGAAGCGGATTCTAATCGTCTTCGAGCCGTCGCGGTTTCTTGTATTAGCTCTCGGTCTTCTGTAGCGCGCGCTTAAGCTTATGAATTATTCACCCGGGAATTTGGAACGACGTAGGCTGGAGTGAGCTTAAGATTACTTTGACTCCGTTTCCGAGCTGCTCCCAAATATACATAATACTATCTCCTCGAAATGCCAACGGCTTTGACGAGGACGACTAATACTGCGTTTGGGAATCCAAAGGGTTTCTCTCGTGGGGTAATGTATAGCTGAGCTACTTTCTGACCGTCTGATATATGGGCCGCCGAATGCTTTTCCCGACGGAGGCGAGATTAATCGAGATGCTGGAGCTTCAAACGCAGCGGACATTAAAATTTGAGCAAGTTTCGCCGGAATTATGTTGACTTGGTAAACTAATACTGTCGGCAGTGGAAGATTTCGAAATTCCATTTGGGATGTTTCCCAAGAGTTATGTTGACTTTGTAGCTGATATCGTTTATTTTTTCAAACGATTACAACGTATCTCGTTGAAATTTTCTATCTACTGCGGATATTGTAATGTATATATGCTGACTAAAAGCTCGTCGATCGTAAATTCGAACAATATTGTAACGAATGCTTTACATTTCCCGGCGCAGATATAGCGCAGGAAATAATCGCAATATTTCAAATATTTAGCGACGTCGGCGCTGCTGAATTCACTCGCAATTTAACATATCGATGAATTTCGCTCTGAATACGAATGCGCGCGAATTCCCGCGATATTTCGAAAAATATTCGCGCGACTGTCGACAACTTTGGCGATTTATTTAGAAATTATTCAGAGACGGAAAAAAGAGCCGCCGCTACCCTGACGGTATGCGAGCACGCGTAATCAGCCGTAGAATCGCTATATAAGCTATACCAGAATAGCTGTAAAACAGAATACATTTTACAAAAATACAATGTATAAGAATCGTCAAGTATTATTTCGACTAAAATTTGTGCAGTTTAAGCGACGATATACGTATACGTGTTTATTAATAATGATTTTATGTAGTATTTTTAATACACGCGGTATATACAAGTATTCGAGCACGTAATATAATTCCCGTAATAAAAGTACAACGTTAACGTACAGCGGATCGTGAGTGTATCGAACGGGTTGAAGAAGAGTTTATTTTTACTCCACCTGCATCAACCACGTATCCAGTAGCGCGCCATGTAAGATAAACCGCGCTATAAGAATGAATTTTCTTTATATACCAGGAAAAAGCACTATATACGCGCTGCTTCATCTAAAAAAATATCTTGCGCGCAAAATTACATTTCCCCAGAGGCGGCGTTATAATTAGAAGATGAACTGGAAGATGAATAAAAAAAAAGCGCGAAAATTTGCATTCAAATATTCAAAGGTAAGAATTAATGAAAATTTCAAAGCTATATCCCGATGCATTAAGGCTGCTCAAAAGAATCCAATTATAAATTCGTTTCAAAGCTATAGTCCGGGACAAAAGGGGAAAGTTTATTTTTTTGCGAATATTAACGCAGTTGAGAGGAGAAGAGAGCCCAAGAAGCAGAACAATACACTTACAGTAATAAAGCGGAAGTCAAATAGCTCGTGCCTCGAGACAAAGCTGACTATAATCGAGAGATAATTACAACGGCTGACTCTTACGTCCCTATCAAGTGAAATTAACTCGAGTACTGTAATTCAAGTTCGGTCTGATGGCGCCGCCTATAACGGCTGGTTTTGCGAATTTCCTTTATAACGCCCTTGCGAAATTCGCAAGATGAGCGCAAAGTTGTACAAGTATAATGCCAATGTCGGTATAATTACGGTTCAATCATCACTAATAACGGACCTTAAGCTCGAATTGCCAATAATACATTTTTAATCATAATAATATTCACCCATAAAATGTAGACGCGCATTTCAAATCGATAGAAAATAATGCACGAGTTTACGCGATGGATTATACAGAACTGTATACAAGCGCGCGCGCATATATATATATTATGAAGTTAATCCGACACACGCCACGTAAATATCCACTGACCCAATCCAAAGC
>UCOJ01000628.1:0-79063 GCA_900474305.1 Cecidostiba fungosa
AGCTAATTCTGAGATAGGGCTTTCTTCAACTCGCGCGCGAGATAGGTCCTTCTCCCTCTCAGGCGTCGACATCTCGGTTGGATCGCATCGTATAGCGAAAAAAGTTAAATACAAAAGTTATTCGTTATTAAATCCTCTCTTAAAAAAAAAGTTTCGGCAAATATTTTAAATGAAATCTCTATTAACAGCCTTCCCGTCTTGTTCTGCACGTCAAAAGCGTGTGCCTATAATGCCAAAATCGCGTTACTTTAACCGAAAAAACGCGTTATAAGCATCCGAAAATCCAGTGCAGACCGCACGTCCCTAATATATGCAGCGTGAAGACTTCTCTCCGTGTATTAGAGGCAAGAGAGGGGAGAGCCTGACGACGAAACGAGTCGGTCAAATAATATCTCTAATGGTCAAACCCCCAAATCACGCCATTAGATGTTTCACATCAAAAACTACTTACCAAACAGGTGATCAACATAATCTCACGAGGCGTAACCAAGTTCACCCTGGACATGGACAATGCGATCGAGAAGTCGGCTCCTGCCAACAGCCGCGAGAACCTCCTCTTCTCGCCGGTGAGTCTCACTTTGACCCTGGCCATGGTGATGCTTGCTTCCAGCGGAAAGACCTTCGAGGAAGTAGCCAAGATCCTCGGACTCGAGTCCGGAGTCGACATCTCCCACCATTCCGAGATCGTCCACCAGATTTTCGGTCTCCTCATGCAGCAGTCCGAGCAGATGCAGCTTCTCGACCCGTCGGCGCCTCAGTGCAAACTTGCTTTCGGTATCTTCGTTGAGGTGAGTTCTTGAATGTAGAAGAATTATATTATTTCGCGGAAGTTTGCATCGTACAGTATAGTGAAAAAATACACATTTTATCGATTTAAAAATTAGGACGGATACCCAGTCCGTGAGCAGTTCAAAGCAGTGAGCGAGAAGGTTTACAAGAGTGAGGTCATTAGTGTGGACTTTTCGCACCACAGCCAAGAGGCCAAGAACGTCATCAATAACTGGGTGAGCAACAAGACCAACCATAAGATCAGTAACATGCTGAACGAACCGCCGAATCCCATTACCGATGTCATCATCACCTCAGCTCTGTACTTTAGTGGCGAGTGGAACCAGCACTTTATACACGGTGCTACCAAGAGGTTCGTATATACACATACGTTGCTTGACGATCGGTGCGTTATATGCGATTTCGAGGAATAAATAAACGACGATTTTACGCAGGAGACAGTTTACAATCGAGGAAGGCGAAACTGTATACGTCGACATGATGTACAACGGAGGCAACTTCCCGTTCTACGAGGACAAGGAGCTCGGTGTCAAAATCATCGGTTTTCCCTACAAAGGCTTAGAGGTGAGTACACAATTGCAGCTAAAACTACCGTGACGCACTTTAAAGAGATTATAAATAATTTGAGATGTCTGACGTCAGCCACACTAGTCACTATACGACCGGCTAGAGTATACAATAATGTGATTGAATCGCAGGTGACGATGTACGCTATCCTACCCCAGAACCCTGGTGCAGCCGCTCTCAGCGAGTTGAAACGCAGGCTCACCCCCGAAATCATCGACAACCTGGTCGCTAACATGAAGAACAGTACATGCATCGTAGGCTACCCCAAGATGAAGCTCTCCAGCACCCTGAAGCTCCAGAGCGCTCTGGAGGCTTTAGGTCTGAGTTCACTCTTCAACCCGATGACCGCCGACCTGAGCGTCCTATCCCCGGGTCGCGCAGAGGCCAACCACACCCAACCACCTCCGCCACCCTCCACTCCCAGTCGAGCTCCGAAAACCGACTTCAACGGTAACTTCCGTCAACCCATCAAAACGCTACACTCGGACTTCACTAGGTTCCCATCACGCTTCCAGGACGCGCGCAACAATAGGTACAGTTACGAGGACCGCGTTGGCGGTTATAGAATCGAGCAGTGGAACACCGGTTATAATTTGCACAATATTCGTGACAACAGGCGAGCTAAGCGACAGAGCCGGCCGATCGATCAGGAGTTCGTCGATTTCCTCAACTCGCAGAAGCTGCCGACCTTCGGCGTTGACGAGCTGCGCAACAGTGCCGGTATCAGTAATCCCGGTCTCTACGCCGATGAAGTCATCCACAAGGTCGAGATGACGGTGAACGAGAGAGGCACCGAGGCCGCCGCCGCTACCTCCATCAGCCTCGACAGGAGCGGAGACCAGAACAGGTTCGTCGCCAACAGGCCGTTCCTCTTCTTCATCAGGCATGATTTGGCCAAGGCGATATGGTTCTGGGGTACAATGAACAGGCCCACACCGTTCTACGAAACTCCCTAGGCGTGGACGTGGTGGTATATAACGCACGACGACTTGTGATCCTGTGGCATTTCTTTTTTCATACATTGTACTTTGTGACTTACATACGCACATGTCACACACACACGAGACGATATCCGGTTCGAGCGAGGAAAGCGCGTTTTTACAATTTTTTCGAGGCGGTGCGCCAGTGAATTGTCGAGATGCGACAATGCTACTACTACACTCAAAGAGGCTTACATTTTATTCCTAAGAGTTCCATTTATTTTATTTAAATAGTATATCTTGAGCAAAATCGGTTGCTTTACGTGTTTTTTTTTATATAATTAATAGGCATGAGAGCAATATCTTGAAAGTTATGATAACAGAATGTATCGAGATATGGATGAAGCTATGATTCGTTACAGTTTTATAGGCATATACTCCGTGTTACTGCAGAAACTACATACACACAAACACATATTATACTCTAATAGAACGTAACGAAACAGAGGAATTAATCGAAAAGTATTAATTCATTTTTATCGGTTCTACTCCGTGTCATGTTTCATAGAGACAGACGTTTCAAAGCAATTACGTTACTTTCGATAAGGCATTCCAAAGTAATCGTTTCAAAATAGTCAGTTGTATTTAATAATATTAATAAAGTTAATACTCAATGTATAATAATCATTGATGTTTTTTATTCAATCTTCCAGTATTATTCATTTAATTACACATACTTTGTACTTAATCTAGTCCTTCTTAAGTACGAACAAGAATGATTTACCTTATTTTACGTAAATGCAGTTATATTTATTTTAAAGGACAACGCTTTTCTGTAAAAACAAAGACTACCTATGACACCTTAAAATTTAGCAGCCAACGAAACGAGTTTTATGATCTACAATTCATCGTATTCACCGGTTGGCTTGGCCAAGTTAAAGTCCAGCACCTCGTCGGAGGTGAGAAATCGCACATCGCTGTCTTCGGAGAAAGCCGACTTGTTGGAGGCCCTCCGTCGCCGTCGGAGGAACACCAACGCCACAACCGTGGTGATAGTGACCCCCGTCAAAATGCCGATGACTATGACGATGATTCCGGAAAGACCGAAGGTCGACTGTTGTCTGGAGGTTTCGACCAGCACGTGTTGTGGTTCTAAAATAAAAATCGTAAGAATACGTCGTCAGCGTGAATTAAAAATTATACATATGTATATACGTAGAAACTCGTTACTCACCAGTTTGCACTTGCGCGTCGTCATCAGCCGCTTCGCTGGACGCTTTAGCAGCAGTGGTACTAGGAGCAATCGTCGTTGTAGTCGTACTCATAGTAGTCGTAGTTGTCGTCGTAGTGCTAGTTTCATGCGCCGGACTGACAATCGGAGTTTCCACGTGAACGCTCATTGTCGATGCGGCCGTGGTGTAGACTGCTCTCGTCGGAGGCGTAGTAGTTGCTCTTGTTTCGACGCTTGTTTCATTGAGCATCGTGCTGTGTCCATCAGTGCCATATGGAATTGTAGATTCGGTGATTTTCGTAGATTTGACCGACGTCGAGATCGTCGTTGTAGTAGTCACGCTCGGAGCCGTACTCATTGTCGTAGGCGGCCGGTCTTTTTCCGTCTGCTTTTCCGTCGGCGAATTAGTCGGTACGACGGCTATTGTGTCGTTCGTCGACGGTACGAGAGTTTCCGCTTGCTCGGTCACCTCTGGAATATCAGTGGTAGCAAAATGGGGTGAGCTGGTCGATTATATATTGAATTTTCGGAAAAGTCGACCTACCGTAGATGCAGTACTCGGCAAAGTCCGGACAACAAGAGGAATTTTCCGCGCAGTCCAGTGTACACTGGCACACGTCTGGGTTTGAATACAGCTCGGAGCTCGGAGTGGTTTCGGCTAATCCGTTTACGCATCGGTTCTGGCACGACTGCATTGCGTTGAACACTTCCACTTCGTCTATAAGTTAAGCAAAGATGCATCATTCTCTGTTTTGCATAAAAATATCGACGGTTATTCCTGATCATAATTACCACCGTCGGAAGCAGGAGGCGACACAGTAACATTCTTAGCACTACACTCGTCTCCTTGCAAGATAGCGATGTCATCAATGGCGATGTCGCTGACGTAGCTCGACCCACGAATTCCCTCCATGATTATCTGCTCGAAATAGAACAAAATTCCGGTAAAACGAATCCTTGATTACAGGCGTACATAGCTCTATACGTAATGTCTTTAACAATGCAGACCTGGAAACTACTATTCAAAGTGGGCAACTCGAATAAGCCGCGCAGCCACTGATTGCCCTGATTGCCGCTCTTGGTCCACATAAGTTTCGGCGTTTCCTCCACTTCCGGCTTCAAGTAAACATTGAGGCTGCCAATGGTAGTGCCGTACATGTGATACCTACGCGCGAAACAGTATAGCGATATACATATACGGTTGGCAAAAGCTTTCTTATCGGAGCGAGAGAGATAGCACATTTTTAATAATTATACCAGAAAGAAAAACATCCTGATTCGGTGAGAGTGGCATTGTACAGAGGCGATAATATCCTGGCCGTGTCGTTGACTAATCGTCCGGACGCCTCGATGTACAAATAATATCCTGAAAATAACGTTGCATCGTTATCGTTTTTTTTCTCATAAAAGCGTGCAATACGAGTGTAACTTTTGAAAATATATGACAATATTAATCTAGTAGATAGGTATCTTTCAAACAAGCATACAAAAATTCGACGGCAAAAATTACCATCATTCCCAGCGCCGAGAGTATGATCATGAGTTGGTCCAGTGCCGATGTGCGAGCTCGGCGTGTCAAATCGATGCCTGATCCAATCGAAATTGTGCTTGGGATCCTGTTCCCACCAGCAGAGTCCGTCTTTTTCGAAATCGCAGGAAGTCGGTGCGGTGGCGTTCGAATCTGCGTTTGAATGGGTGCACTGAGTTTGCTTCGTCAAATTTAGCAATTAACGCGCTCGAGCTCGGATAGTAGCGTTTGCACAGCGGCTTACGTAATGCGAGAATTTTCAGAATATATAGACAGACGTGCGACGATTTTGGTCGAGGTGAACGAACGGATTGAATGATGAATAGCTTTTCGTTAGTAGAGTCTTTAGCCAAGAAAATCAATATGTGTTAAAAAAGATAAAATGTAAAACACGCGTTAGACAATGTATTGCAGATGATGAATACGTTTTTCATGTTAATGAGAAAGTGGACGTATAATTGGTGGATTTATCAGTGAAATTGTTATACATCTCAAATAAAGCTCACTGGCGAGACGATATTGTTTGAAATTAAATAAAAGCTGTTTCAGAATTAAAAAGTTTCGAATGTCAAACATTTGTTACTTTGAAACGTAATTAAACATCTGTTTTCAAATTGTTTGATCAATAAATATCATGCAGCCCGTCTTTATCGCGCTATGCTGGCGTACGCTCAAAAAAAAAGTTTAAAAATTAAAAGCAAAGCAAGAAATATCTCATTTTTAAATCTAGCAAGTAAAAAATATCAGTGAATCGCGTCTATTGAACCAAGAAAAGAGTAATTTTGAATAAACAGCCAAGAGGAAACTCTCGGCATTGATCTCTTCCCGAGCTGCAAGTCCCTATTCGAATAAATATCGAAAATTTCAATTCGCAAAAAACACATCGATATCCGTTTCATTGAATACCTCCTCCTAAAAACATGGCAAAAGGCTACAAAAAAGCATACACAGCGGCAACGGCTGCAGCATCTGATAGCGCGATTGGACGTATATAAAGTCAGCCGAGGCATGCAATAAACGAAGCCGAAAATTCGCGAGGCCATCGGCTACACGTATATACACGAGCAGTATCGCATCGCCGATGGCAAATGCCAGAGGCGATATGGTAAATCAGTTCTATTGGCTACATGCAGCATATACACACACTTGGCCCTGTATTATGTGTGTGTGTGTGTGTATAGGGTCTGGCTGGATGTGTGTATATTTACCGCGGCAGTAGGGCGTAGTGCCGTTCCACTGTCGGCCATCGCAGTAAATTTCGGCGTTGCCGACGAGCACGTAGCCTGGCTCGCAAAAGTACATTAATATTGCGCCGTGGTACTTCTCGCCGACGACCGCGTGCTTCGGTGCTGGGATAGCTGGACAGCGCGTACCTGTGGGTCAGAGAAAACCGCAAATCTTTTTAGCTTGTAGCCTGATCCAACAGATTTTCAAATTAATAGTTATTTCATTTTTCTTTTTCATTTTTTACTTTTAATTTAAAACATCACAATGGAAGCTAACACTGTAACAGCGCACTCGTAAATGTTCAATGCGAGCAAAATTAATTTTTTCTACTGCGCAATACGACGTATAACGCTCTCTGGAGATAAAATAGATTTTACCGCGTTTGTCACTGAGCGAAATTGTACGCTATATTTACATAAGTACAGATGTTTCAGAGACGCAATAGATAATAATTATAAATGGAATGATATATATGCATATGATAACTAGGTAAAGATTTTTAAATGAATAAATGTAAAAAGTGAAAATATAAATCCGCAGAAGTTTTTTATCGTAAAAAAGTAGAACACGTATGTGAACGTTTGAAAAGTCGGCCAACTACATCTTGCCAAAAATATACAGTCGTGCGAAAAGATCAATAGATTCATTTGATTTATTTAAAGAACTTGTACAAACGATATGGATTTCCAATTATTCTGCCACATCTGTTGTTCACGCTAATATTTTTTTCATTCCATTATAGATAAATTTTGCTACATACCTATAAACTAAAATACTTTAAATAGATACCATAAAATTGACCAATCATCGAAAAATACTCACTGACGCAAATTGGTGTGGGTGTATCCCAGGATCCGCGAATGCAGGTCGAGTATTTATTACCGACGAGCTCGTAGCCGGCGTAGCAGCTGTACCTGATGATTCTGCCGCGGCCTCTCGCCCGGATTCTTCCGTTTTTCAGCCTCGGCGTCGGGCATTGGGATGAGTCTGCTGTTATAGGAGCAATAATCGATTATTATTTCGGAATAAAGCGAATTTAGCTCTATATGTATGCCACTTAATTGTTCGCAAAATCTGACGAGTGATCGGAGGAGTCTATGTTCTGTTTAGTCGTATTAGGAAAATTTGTGAATTATTGAATGCGGCTCATATGGATATCAGTTCGACTTTCGCGAAATTCGGTGAATCACGTGCACTAGATAATTTATACTGATGTGTATTTGATCACTTCGATAATATTCATCTCTGACGCGAATGCCATTTAATGTGTAGGTTTGTGAATTAGTTGAGCATTTTGAAAATTAACAGGTTCAGAGATGCATGGTTTAAATATACTTAACTATTAATTATTACGAATTCGGATTAGATTTGTTATATAAATGTGCACGGAAAATGTAAATTTTAAATAAAAAATATTGAGCAGCATTGAGCGCCAATTATAAAATAAAGTACGGAAAAAATGAACAAACGGTAGATTAATTCAACCCTTTCAAAATCAAATAAATAATGCAAAAAAGTAAACATGTCAACAAGCAATATATACATATATATTCGAAATCCATCTGGTGAATTCAGTCTGACTCTCTATAACCACGCGCGTACGCGACAATAATTTTTGCGATAACACTTTCCGCGCGTATAATTTACAAATCGTGAGCAGAGCTTCGTCCACACGCGACGGCGAGTTATCATCGGATGGACGGGCGTCATCACGCTGACTCCACAATACGAGGCGCACATTATTGGAAACGGCCCTCGGAATCACGGCCGATGAAAGCGCCTCACAAAGCATCGATGCGCGTATGCATCGACAAACGTTCGGACATACAGCCCATCGCATAACGCACGTACATACATACACATACGGAATTTTCGTAGAACAGCATCGAGAATTAAACAAGCATCGCGCGAATCAATGGCCGTGAAGAAGTCGGTGACACGTTTTGGCGCTCTCGCAAAGTGCGTTAATTAAAAGCGAAATCACGACGACGAGCTAACGGCTCCCCGGGCGTTTACTCGCGCTGCTTCCGTTTTCTGTTTTTATACATAGAATAGAAGAGAGCGAAGCGCGGAATAAAATATCGGGTGCGAGCGAACGCTTTTTTAAACTCGTTGGTCCGCGCGCGTCTTTTGATCTTCGACGCGATCGACTTTCAAAGGTGTATAGTGTAGGAGTTCGGAAATTTAATTCAATCTGAAATCGTTGTATAACGCGATTAATTGCTCTTAAAATTAATAGGTCATCGCATTATAGAATGCATAACATAAGTAAATTTCAACTCGACAAGACTAGCTTCTTCGTTAAAACAACTATTACAATCTGAAAAATAACTCTGCATTTCAATCCGCAATGAGAGGCATTCAAAATGCAATAGGTACTTCCAGACGGCCGCGGAATTATCGGAGAAATGAATTAAGACTTACAAAGCGAGCTACGTGGATTGGCTGCGCACAGGGCAATAACAAGGAAAACCAGAACGGCGATGCACCTCATCGTGGCGGTATTCATTCTCCCCTTAGCTGCGCCTCTCAAAGATCACGATTTTGTCGTACGTCCCGCACCCTTATACATCGCCAAATCTCAGGCGACAGACACTCGGTGGCGCGAAAACAATTACAAGAACTGAGCGACTTCTGAGCTGGTTCAACACTAGGAGTCGGCTAACACGTGAACGAAGAAAGGACGATGTATTCTGGTTCTTCTTTTTGCTTCGACTGACGCTGAGTGAATGAGCGCCGGGTTGACCGAAGGCGGAGACGCAGCTTCCGGCGGTGCGCTCGTGCGATTTCCCCTTATCTGCTTCCGCTTTCTTTTATCTCCGGTCAGCGCTTGTGCGCCAGGCCTTGAAAGGGGTTTCCACTCCTATGACTGATTTGGACCTGGGCTTAGATTCTTTCTGGGCGTGTTGATGTATGTCCGAGTTCCCCGTACTTCGGCCTTTTTGGAGATAGAAACTTTGGATATTCTTTAGCTTGATAGATAAATTTGAATTAGTACAGTTGTCTCATAAGAGTTTTCATGAGAGATAAAATTTGGTGGTATACAGACCTTAACCTTAAAATAGTATGAATCAAAGAAATTCAATCAAGACAATAATGAATTTCTCTCTCTCTCTCTCTCACTCTAAATGATAATGAACGTTTCCTGGGCTGCTCTAAGCGACCTCGCGCATCATTATGATAAGACCGAATCCTATTCTTTTCGCGAATATGATTTCATTGCTATTTTCATGAATGAGCATTATTATAATTATAAAACCGAAGAAAATTGTAAGTGCACTGTAAATCAAAAATATTTTTATTCGCTATAACTCGATAACTAGTGCGAGAAATTTAAGCGCGTACGCAAAACTGTAAACATCGTCAGCATGCAAAAAAGGTCGTCGCTTAGAGAAGAGACAATTGTGCCCCAGTAAAACTTGAAATGAAATTATTTGCAACCGCTGACGTAACTTTTGCTTAACGACCTTTTGAAACTTCATTGCTGCGTGCGCAAGGAAAATGGTGTGATAATATAATGGGCCACAGGGAGATCGAGCGATACGCCAAAATTATTTCGACAACATAAATATGCCTGTATTTATCAGGTATAAATTTTCAGCGAGCAAAATGAACAATCACACTTGCGCATTTTCTCGCTGAACCTCAATGAACGGAAATTCGGATTTACATCATCATGTGTATACAATATACATATTATCAATATTTTTTTCATACTTGCGAACATTCGTAAAACTAACGAAAACTACTGTTTTTTTGTTCCTGTGTAACGTCATCGGTATTAATAAACGAATACCGAAGAACTCCTATTATACAATGATTAGAGTTTTTATAGCACGAAAATTGTACATTTACTTTCACGGCCTCTTCTGATGAACATTATTATTCACCCCTTGCAAATAAATATCGTTTACTTTGTAAACCTGGAAAAACACATATAAATTATGAATGCTTAATTACATGGATAAAGAAAACGGCTATAAAATAGCATTACCTCATTATTTCCATGATGATTGAGCTGTTGATACGCGACCTGATGCGTGTACACTGGGGACGGCAACTCCACCTGTACCGGCGCGACGTATCCCTGATTGTGAACATCTCTGTGCATTGGCATATTCCGTTGAGAGACAAAATTCTGATCCAACATGCTGTTTGGTATGAAATTCATGACGTTCCTACCAGGCCCCGGAAACTTGTTGCCAGTAAAACTCGGCTCCCTCTGTACGTGGTCGTATTTTACGACCTCTCGTGAATGACACGGTACCGAAGACATCGCGTAACGCGCTTGCTCTAGCGCAGCTCTCTGGTAGCAGGGATTTATCACCTGGCTGTACTGCTGACTAGAAATCGATGACTTGTGCGTGTGTGAGCAGCTGTTTGTATCTTCGATGCCGTAGATTGGTCGTCTCTGCGGCATCCTGTTGCCCTCGATCGCGATGAACTTCACCGGCTGACGCGAATTTTGTTTCTGCATACAGGCCATCAGAGGATCTTGATGCTGCTGCGAACTCTGAGCAGGATGACTTTTGTACATCTGACATTCGTTTAGTATGCAGCAATTATGGACATCAGTGCCTTGAAAGTGGCAGTTGGCATTGGGATTAAATGATACATCGTACGCCTGCAACGTTGGCCCTCTGTTGTGCGCTGTGTTTTGAGGGTTGTAAGGTACACGATTGCTATAGTATAAATCTTGATGTGAGCTACAGTGATTATTCGGAGCAGTGAACATCCGGTCTACACTGTCTTGCGAGCAGTTTTGACTTGAATGGAGAGTTAAACGGTTTGTTCTTTCTTGTATCTCACTGGAACTTCCTTGAGACAACTGGAATATTTGGAAATCATTCAAGTCGTCTGAAAAGCTTACTTGCTTTTCGATTGGCGATAGTTCAAGACTTTGTGATACAATGAAGCTTGTCCTGGCCTCATGAGGTGCTGCAAATAATTGCATTTTCTGCGAAGAAGCATTTCTATGCAATCTTCTGGCCTGTACAGGAGCACTGATTCTTGGGGGTTGATTGTATTTCGCGTTCATGTACATGTATTTACACTTTGGAGCTTCCATTCCTTGATTGGATGCTAGATTGCTGCAGTTTGGAGTACGCTCACTTATCACATTATGGCCATTATTATCAGGTAGTAGTGCTTTCTTAGTTACTTCAATATGCTCTGGACGTTTTTCTATGCTCAATAGAACCTTTTCTTCAGACACACAGTCTACCATAGACCGATTTTTCCGCAAAATAGCTGGAATATGCTTTGTACTTTTCGATACAAAATAGGTTTTCTTAACATTATTGTCATTTATATGAAGTTTCTTCTTTTCATAGTGATGACTAAATCCTTTTTCGAAATCTCTTTGGTTATCCAAATCACATATTTTAATCTCTTGTTGACTGTTAAAATCAACATCATTCAAGTAACGGGCCGTAAGCTCTTGACGCTCGGGATGTACTAAATCCATTTTATTAGTCATCCTTTCGCTATCGAGATCAACATTCACTTTGACTGAAGAAGGGACTTCCACATCACTGTGTCCACTCTTAGACGAAACTGCATACTTTCTCTTTAAAAAGTGATTTTGAACAGTTCCTATATCAAGTAAGTCTTTGCCTGTATCGTTATTGTTAATTGAAGCATTTGAATTATTATCTGATCCCCATCTTATGCTTTGAGTACTTCGAATCTGCATTTCAATATTTTTCTTCAGTGTCCTTCCTATAGCTGAATCGGGTTCCACCATAATTTCTGAAGTACTTGATTCACTGTACAGATCAACTGCCTGAGATTTTTGTTTGTTTCTATCACATTTTTGTCGATTAAGACAATTTTTGAATGCACTAGCATAGGTATTTATCAAAGCTGCCTTTGCATTCTTCATGGGATCTAAAATTTATTTGTATTACATTATTTCATGCAAATTTTTGTACAAAAATATGAATTAAAAAGTTTTTACCATCAAGAATGTTTCTAAAAACCTTTTTGAGATCATTCTGAGCTATCATTTTACAAGTTTGAATGTAATACTTTATTAATTTTGGGTCTGTAGGACTTATTTTATGATTGCTTTCTTTAGACACATTATCTACAATTTTAGCAGGTGCATATTCACTGAAAAATATAACGTTTTCAGGTGTTGATTTTCTTTGAGAAAATCTAAAAAGATGTCGAGTTAATAAATATGATTTAACAGTTTTCATGAAATAAGACAACTTACATACCTTATTGCAACATTATCCTCATACTGACTATTATTGTTATATTTGGAATTCCCATTATTTTGAACAGAATTTTCCTCCTCAAATAAACGTCTTTTGCATTTATTTTCTTTCGTAATGTGCTTATTTGTTGTAGTAAAAAACTGATTTTTTTGAGAAGGTCCATTTTTTAATACTTCATTGCTATTTGATTTCACTGCAGTAGCTTTTTTCCTGAGTCTGTAAGTTGAAGATTAATAAAGAAGCAAATAAAATAAAAACTCTAAAAGTAAATTTTAAATAATGTTGAACCTTTTAAATACAGGACTAGATTTCAAATTTTCAACCGATACAGGGTCATCAGTGTCTGAACTATCGGTAAACTCCTTTAAAACCTTTGAAATTTCCATTTTAGTTAATGGATCTAAATCTTCTGCAGGTTTACTTGGTTTTGGTCTGTTATAAGTAAAACTCTTTTGTATTTAATTTCTTTGTTATGTAACTGTAATCTCGTAAATCATAAATTTCATTTACCTAAGGAAGTTACCACTTTGGAAAATTTGCAATGCATCGTTGTTTAATACTGCTTGTTTAAATCTTTCAGCAGATGTAAGAGCTAAATTAATAAAATTTAAGTATACATTTTGCTTAATTTAATCAGTTAATAATTGATACCACTCTACTCACGCCTTGTTAACTGCTTTCCCTTTATTCCAGCTCTAAAGAACCCATCAAAATTCAACTACCAAAAAGTATTATATTTTTATTACACGTCTTAATAACGTATATTTACATTACATATCTTCCTTTTTTCTAATAAGATTGTACTTACAGGTTTTTGTTTAATTTTATCACCGATGATTTTTGGATTCTCAACAGTAGAGTGTTGCTTTTGATTATTATTTTTCTAAATAAAATTACAAAAATTCAAAATTATTCAAAGATTTATTAGGTATACAGAGAATTAGGATCATATAAGAATTCAACACTCACAGATCTAGCAAGAAGAAAATGATTTCCCTGGCTCTGATCGTCTTCGTTCCTGGAGCTGTTCAGCAGCAAAGTATTCTGGCTCTGCACCGAATCTTCCTAAAACATTGTCAAACCTTATCCACACGTCAAAATCAACCAATCACCAACAAAAATCAAACAATCCTCACAATCTCTCTCCTCTTCGAAGCAAACTGACTGAGGGTCTTCTCAAACTTAGACCTAGGCTTCTGTGTGATGAGCCTGCCTCGCTGTCACAAGGAAACACCAAAATAAATCATCAGCATCAGTAAACAAAATCCACATTATTATAACCTACAAATCAACAATCGGCCCCTCTCTGTCAAGCAGCTTGAATGCCGCAAACAACGAAGGTCGCGGTGGAGTCGAGCGTAAACACCGCACTGTCAAAGCCTCTCGGCTTCAAAGTCGATGTTATTATATGTACATAATACATATGTAATATATATATAGATACACACAAGAATGGAAACAAAACATCGAGGACTTACCAGTTTGCGCTTGGCGGCGAGGGCATTGCGTCTGACTTCCTCGAGGTCCTTGTTTCGCTGAGATCGTCGTGGCTCCTTGGAGTTGTTGCTGCAACCGCCGATAGTGATGAACTGCCAGGAAGTGTCGCCGGCCACCACCGGCTTACCCATCGTCTTCAAGCGACTCCCAGCCGATGCATCACCGGAGCAACTTCGGCAGGTGATCAGTCACTATGCACTTGAGAGATATACCTATATTAGGTCCTTACTCTTGCATGTAACGTGTACCTAAATAGGCACGACATAAAAATAAATATAAAACCTACACGACCTGTCGCGCGGATTACTCCCGACTCTCGCGGCTTCGTCGGCCGGCGACTGACTGATTTCGTCAGCTTATTGCCTGTAGATACGCGTATTTACACATATATGTACGAAAATAACGTGAGTACCTATGTATTAGTCGCCAAGTGCTGAAATTCAATGGCACGAATTCCTCAATACTCATAGCTATAGGTATTCATATATCTATATATAATACATATATAGATATATACATATTCTTGAATCTCAGTTCGCGAGACGGCTTTGTTTTGACTTTTTGCCGGTTTGGTCGAGTTCGCAGCTCTCGCGATGCAGCGACACACGGCCGCACCACACAGTTAATTCGAGTCGGCCGAGAAGATATGACGGATGAGGACGCATCGCTGCGGGAATTGATTTCACCTTGGGAAGGAGAATTGTGAGCTTGATAAACAAATGTATTTATTGAGAAATTCGTATATCATAGATATACGTGAGTGTTTTGAGGAATTTCGGGTTAGCTAAGCAAAGATAAAAATTGTTTGAGATTTTCTTAGCGTTGATAAAGATGGCGGTTGAAGTGTATACGAAAATGGTAAGGTAGACCCAAGTTGAATCTTTCACGGCAAAATCAATGCAATTTTTTATTTATGCATAATAACATATCTTTCCAACGTTGAAAAATTGATTACTGCATAAAATGTAAGTGTGCGAATGCACGTATATACCCTCATCGAAATAATTTTCTTAAATTTAATTCTTAGAAAAAAGTTTTCAAGCGCATATACGTGCGTATATGCAATTATGCATACCCTTTTTTAACGTTAAAAAAAGATGACAATATTTATGTATTTGTGTATAGGTTATGTCGTTTCCTCGAAACCGCAAAATAACAACGCAGCCAACAACGAACGTTTATATTTCATGTTTGCCTCGCGAGGGTAAGTAGTTGCCGGTAGTTCCATAATTAACTTTAATAAACCGTCATCCCATTGTCCGCAGTACTTACGCAGCAAATCTATTGTGAATGCAATAATCGGTGTAAATAACGAAACGCCGTTCGATGGGAAAATGCAAAGTAGCATCGTCGCGAAATCTGATTATTGGTACGATCGCGAGCCTCAACCTGTTGATTATTTTAATTCGGCAGATGCCACGACGAACACGAAATGTCGAAACTCATTATCTGTTTGTTTTAAAATTGCAGCAATATGTACACTGCTCGCGAGGACATAGTCATATTTCAAGTACCATCAGCATCGTACCGAGCGACGAATCAAATATTTGGAAATGCAGCCTGGATTGCAACCGTAATGGGAAATTGGAATAACTACTGCACAGGATGATGCGTGTAATTGCGATGAGTGAGTTGGCTGATAATTGACTTTTACTGATGACTGTTTGATTTTCTCGGCTTCACTGCAATTTTTTTGTAATCGATGTATCTATCGACTAATTCGTGATTGTTCGTTTCAGGTGACAAGAATCTTTCAATACTTATTTCACGGAAATGGCAGAAATCCGAGGAGTAAAAACGCAATCCGCGCACCAGCAACTTCGCCATTTCAATCGAAGAAATATACTCGCAGGCAAGAGGAAGCTTGCAAGCCGCAAAACTCGCTCCGAAGTTTTCGCTGATTCTCTCTCCCGACCAGTTTTTGACGGCCTTCGACGTCGAACTGTGAGAAAAGATTTCAAAGTTGCTCTAATTTAAGGGCGCATGTATCTTCATCGCGCCTCGCCGAAAATTTATTTGAAACTCGGAGAAATTCTGCGAGATTAAAAACACTTTGTAGGATAGAGAATCTCGAGGGAAAAAGTAGGTATATACGCTCGGCTCTATTAAAACTGTAACTTCTCTCTCAGACTCGGCGCGTACTTTTATAAAAGACATAAATTTAGCCAAGACGATCATTAACACATTTCAAATGGACGCGTGGCATGGTAAATTTAGAGCAGCGCTGAGGATAAACGTGCAGTGCTGCAGCGCGGGCTACAAAACCGCTGCAGTTTAAATATTAAACGACAAAGTAATAAAAAGTCTTGACGTCAAACCCTCAAAGTATACCGCGTACGTATCGTATCGATCTCTCGAGCTCTCTCGCTCTATAACTGTGCAACTCGTATTCTCGCGGCGCGAGAGCTTTGTTTCAGGAACTCTAATAAGTTCCCCGGTCGCTTAGTAGATGGCGGCAGTCGGCCCTACAAAAAAAATTTCGAGTATACAATATTACATAGTCTCTTGCCTATGGAGAACATGTTCCGCGGAAGCTTTCAACAGCAGTCGAGATTAACGGGCAAATTCCCGCGTTGAAATTCGCTGTAGATTTAGTTCCGGCATAATTTTACGACGCACTCAACCTGAAATTCGCGTTTTCATATTCGAAAGCCGTCGGTTCGCGCGCAGCGCGTTACATAAAGCTCCCGGAGCTTGAAACTTCCGGAATCTGTAAACATTATGTGCTACGAGGTCGCGGGCGCATTTCAACTTTTCGCTCTGAGCAAAAAGCGCGCATAATTAGCTTTGTTTCGTCGAATTTTGCAATTTTAACTCTGCGAGCAGCGTCGGTTTCGCGGAATTATACGTTATAGCCTACTTGCCGTGGTTTTATTAATAACAGTGCGACGTTGCCCTTCGTATCTCGGGTCGTGATATCTAGAAATACGCATCGATCGGGACCTCTCTCTCTCTCCCTCCCTCTCAGAGTCGTGATGTTGATGGATTCAAGAGAATTGCACTTGATCTGAAATATAATAAGCGAAGCGGCTGCATTATTCCGGTTGTCGAGTCTTTCTCTGTGTTCTACAAAGGTCGATTTCATCTAGTCGACTTACGGCCTATCTACTCTAAATATTTTCTGATACCCTATATTCATCTGTAAAATACGACGGGACAAACTTAAAAAAAAAAGAAAAAAATGGTTGCGCGTATATCTAGCGTTTGTTAGTGCAACATCGTCTGTTGATTCTGTCGGGAAAAGAATCGAAGTTCCGCCTTTGGCATTTCGAGAAACGCATTAGCGAAAGCCCGAAGCGATGTACAGGATAAACCGCAGAGAGACGACGAAACCAGCCAGGCAGGCAGTTCTCCGAGCCTCGGAGGAGAGAGAAATTGCGTATAAATAATTCATTAGGTAGGTTTAAGCAGCCCAGCGGGTCGATGCGAGGCGAAAAGGTGACGAAAAAGCCCGAAGACATGGAAATCGCTTGATTTTCCATCCGACCATCGTGTACTATATATGCATCTACATTCTTGCGAGGCGCTGCTGCAGTTATCGCACTTCATGAAGCAGCGGATGTCGCGAGATCGTTCGGAAAAAGGGTGTACATCCAGTCGACTGAATTCCCTATTCACGTTCGCGTGAGAGACGACCTCAGAAATATTAAAGGAGGTCGGCGCGAAATTCTCGAGCCTCGCCTCAGACGTAAGCAAACGATGAGAATCTGTCTCTTTTCTTCGCGTGAAAGTGTGGGCGGCTCTGCCTACCTGTCGTGAGCGAGGTTTTTTTTCCTCGAGCTGCGAGGTTTTTTAATCAAAATTTTGATTTACCGCGGCTTTTGACTGGCGCTCCGGGAATTTAGGTAGAATTTCCAGAAGCGCGTTGCGGACGCTTGTCATAAAAATAGCTCGAGTTGTTTGTAATATAATGGTAACTGATGTATTTATCGTTTTAGGTGATTGCTTCTGTGCAGCACGTTTTCGAAGGATACGGATATCTTCAGTCCTCGGAGGTTCTTGGGAAATTCCCGAAGAAAGACGGAGGATGCGAGGGTCCTCGGTTTTCTTTCTGGGTATTTTGCACGTACTTCAGTCTTCGATTACAATTCGCTCGCAATTCGTGAGTGGATTCGAAGGGATCTCTGCGGCACCGAAATGCCCTGAAAGAAAATGGGACGCGCAGGGGTCGTCAGCTCCACCTTCTGAATCCGCGAAAGGTACGTTTATTCCAAATTCTAGTGTATGATATATTTGATTAATAATATTTATGCGGCATCCAGAGAAGGTATTTCTTTAGGTATTTATCTTTCATGAATGCTCGGAATACGTCATAGTCAGATAATTATTACAAAAATGATCCAAATCCGGCTATATACCTAGCGTGGCACGATCAGATACACAAAGAAGGGAGCATACGACAAGCTTCCGCAAGAGGAGCAACAAAAAGCAGGCCTCTGCAGAGAGACAAAACGAGCGACGAAAAACGTTAATAACACGGAATTATGCCGCGCGGTGTTTCCTCTCGCTATGATACTCCTCTGCTGCAGCGCCGTGGCTAACAAACGCCTCGCAGTACATCACCCACGGCGCAGCGTCCTCTCGAAATCCCTCAAGAGAAATCTGAAGTCGGCCGCGGGCCGAAGAGTAACTGCGACCGATCGGTCATCCCAGCCAAAGTGAGAAAAAGGGACACAGGAGTTGTACGGTGGTGAGAGTGAGAAAGAAAGACCCGTAAATTCCATCGTCCACCCGAGTTCACGCACTGAGCCTGTCCCCGGAATAAGGCTGAGCTAATTTACATATAATTAACCCCGACCGGCCCCGGAATAATAAACCGTCCGCGCGCCGCTGTTTCATTCCGCAATCTCTCCGTTATCCGCGTAAACATTAACGTGTGTCCCTACTCACTGTGTGTATGTGTGTGTGTTGAATGTGTGCGAATGTACGCATTTTTGCGACGAGAGGGATTTTTCAGGCATATATCCGGCGTAGCAGCAGTGCGGCACACAAAATACGCCTATCGATTTTCTCATTTTCTAAAAACGGACCTCGTAAAGCCGCTATTGAATTTTTCACAGGCCTCTGTATGTCTCTTTCCGTCGATATTCTCGGTAAAAATACATAAGCACCAGCGCGCATACCCTTACATTTCTGTCTCTGCGTAATCGACGTTTACACATTGTATGTATATGAATCGATTAATTTTAGCCGTTCTCTTCGAATATACAAGCTCGTGAGCGTTTTTATATGCGTTATACAGAATAAAGCTTCGACTCGTCTCTGTGTATACAGGGGTGTAGCGCAAGTATAAAGGAAGAGAAGTAGGAGGAGGAAATACTTAGCAGCCGCACTTCATGCGCAATTAACCTACATCTGGGCTGACCTCGCGCACGGCCAGCGTCAACTTGCATTACATGTCCGGCTGAACTTTTCCAGCGTGCGCGTACGGAGTCTTACAACTTGCCGTATAAGTTTTGATGTTAATTGCTACATTACACGTCGGGGAGATCAAGGGCCGGCTTTAATTTGTTTATGGCCCTCTCGTTAATTGAGTCGGCGGAGATTTTTCTGCGAGTTTGTCGAGGTTCTTCGTACACGCTTACACTTGAGCTTGAGATTTGTTATGACGAGTTGATGCGATTTTCTCCAACTAACTCCAGCTTATTGTTGTTCATCGAAAAAGTTTAATTCCAAGTTTGTTTAATTGCAGCAAACTTTTCTAAAGATTCAGGATAGAAACACCTAGGCACATCAACAAAGTGCTTTGAACGTTCAACGCACTGACCTCTTACTCTAAAAAAAAAACAAGAAGAAAACACTAAGCGCAAGCATCAGCAAAAACTGCACTCAGTATTCGCATAGCGCAACATTAGCCAGGAACGTTATCATGCCTTCCAAGAGCATATACCGTTAAACTCGCCGATCAAAAACTCGGAGCTGAAGAAGTTGTGTAGCTGCAGAGGCAGCAGCAGCAGCAGCGCGAGTTTCTCAATTCGCCATAAAAGTTAGTGTGTTTGCGAGGCGTCGGAATATCATTATGTAGATGCATTGTTTGACGTATCTCCAGGCTGGCGCTGTCGTGTGCTTCATAACGTTTAATATTCATCGTCTCCCGACCCCCTAGTGTTGTACGCACGAAGCTTCTCCGCAAGACAAGAGACAACTAACATTTGCTCCGCGCGCATGTATGTGCAGTTTGTATACATATATCTGCAGCGCCTGCGTCACTCGCGGCAGCCGAATTTTTCCCTTTTTGCTTGGCGTCTATAGCTTCTCGTGAAAAGTTTTACTGCAGTTCTCGAAGCAGCCTGGAAAATTAGTGCGAGAGAACGTATAGGGGTTGTTTATTTTTTCGAGCTCTCTTGCAGCTTCTAATTAGTGCGGATGTGTTCGATCATTACAAAGCGCCGTTTACAAGAATAGGGTAGGATTGCGCTTGATTGCTCGGAGCGTTAATCCTGTTGACTTATTTAATCTTTTTGAAATTCAACGAATTCAGTACACCTAAAAATACCATCATCTCGTACTTTTGCATGAAAGTACCTTTCAATTAACACTCGTCTCACGCAAATAAACGAGCAAACTTCAAAAGCTCAACCAAGTTCTTCACGGCTTGCTCGGACGTTTTAATTTATATTTACAAGACCCGTTAGCCATTCGCGAAAGTACATATCGTTCAATGGCCCTCGCCGGTGTGCTGCTGCACGCGCCTGAAAGTTTCCTCCCTCAGCTATACATATTTAGCAGCCGTGTGTATAGGGGGTTGTGCCCCCTGGGCCCCTTAAGCAAATCCGATTTCGCCTATTCCACTACTGCTGCTGCTGCTGCTGCAGACTCTCGCGCGTAAAGATCTCCCTACGACCGCGAATTATAATGTTTCGGGTTTGCGTAATTAAGTGGCTCGGATGTGTCCGTGCGCGGATATGAATTTCGGGATTAACGGGGAGAAGTTGGCCGAGGGAATTTTGAGACTATTGCCAGCGAACGAGTTATTAAATAAATTAATTTCCGCAGAACTGCTTTTCAATTAACTTGTCATTATACTTAAAATTACCGAGAAAATTGTTATTAGCTGTCGCGTCGTTTTCCACGAAGTCCAGTCAGTTTTTTTACGTTGCCCTATAATTTTTATTTTAAACATCAATATCGATATTTCAGACTGTCTCTCAGGTCAGGGACTGAAAAAAACTCGTCGATGTAAAATTATAACGTGCGAGAGGTCAGGTTGGTCTTCCTTTGGCAGTAGAAAAATATCAACGCAGTGCATTACCTATACACGTGAAATCAGGTCCGTTTGATCGTCACCGGCGAAAGCGCGCGTGAGATGAGAGCCGCGCGACGTGGAATTGGCCGGAAGTGTACGCGAGCAATGTTAAATCGATTAACCTTGTTAGTCCGGGCTAGACCACCGAATTTCGAAATGGATAAACCGCAGGGTGGTCGCGTGACGGCCTGCGCTGTAGCTGCACCGTGCCGCTTCTCTGCAAATTAAATTACCATTGTAAATCGCGAGTAGCATAACTGCGCGCGCGAATCGAAAAGTGAACTGCTGTATTGTCCTCGGGTCTACAATTGCGATGAGTTGTTTTCGGAAATCAATCTGCCTCCAGATCTGATTAGTGTATAGATTGTTCTTTTTATCACTGTGTTTTTTTTATGATATCAATCACGTTGATTTCTTTTTTAGAGATGTTGAAGCATATAGAGATATACCGTCTTGGCGCCAGCTCTTCGCCACCAACGTCACAGGGAGTAATAAATCTCCCGCTAAATATTCAGGTACTTTTCAGCGGCAGTCGAAGAGCCGGAAGACAGAAGACTATATAAGCGAAGAGAAAATTTTCAGCCTCGTGGTAATGACGTCAGATCCTCGGGTAATCATGAGAAACGATCGGTGCGTCCGACAAAATTCGCCGACTTTTATATATACATACACTGCATCACGTATAGAGCGTAAAGCTCGTAAAGTAACCTCCCTAGCCGCACCGTAAATATTCGCGCTGTGTCGGTCGTTTTTTTTTTTATCCCGATGTTTGATTTCACGGCTTCGGACTTTACAAACTGCTGGAAAACTGCTTCGAGATGAGAATTTCCTCTTTTACGTCCCTCAGTCCTAAGCGTTTCTTGAGAGAGACGAAGTTTGAGTCGCGTGTGCATGGGAGGATATAACCGATGCTCTTTTAGCGCTTGACGGAAACACGAGAGAAATTTAAAGTGCACGACGGCAATTCGATAGCATCCGATAAAGCTCTTGCTTCCATATATATGTATATACATTGGAGTCTGGAGTTATGAAGAGGAAGGAGCAGCTCCGAAATTTATGTTGCATCTATAAAAGGCCCTTTCTTCCCGTCGGGCTGAGTGAGGGTAACGATTATATGCAAATTAATTTGTCATTCTATCGTGATTCCGATGAAAAATAGTCGACCAACGGAGCGGCTGTATCGTAATCTTGTCGTGGAAAATTGCGCGAGCTCTGGGCTGAGAGATAGCGCTGATTTTGCGGCGATACGTTGAATTATGTATATGCCGTGAGTAAATATATTTCCGATACATCGAGAGTGTAGTATAGTTTGCAGGATGTTGTAGATAATATAATTATTGTGGATGTAGAGATAGTGGCGAGTGTTTCGTATTATATGCAAAGTAGAATATATCTACTCGCTGTAATTTTCGAAAAAATGAGGCTCGAGTAGGCTCTTCATTTTCATACATACATCTGCTGCACTTTACTCACTGCGAGCAGACTGATATCCTAAATTTGTCTGCTTTATTGCGCGTAATGGAAATGTTCTGTTTACAATTTTTTGAATTTTTCAAAAAATTGCGTTCATGGAAAAGTTTCTGCTTCAGCTTGAATATAATAATCGCGTTAAATGAGAGACTCGTGTATTTCAGTTATAAATTTTCATATGCAAAAAATGACGCAGATTTATTTAAACAAAAAATGTATAAATTTTCAAAATTTCACAAACTAATATCCCTTCAAACGATCTATTGCAATAAGCCCACATCTCCAAAAGACGAAAATCCTCGACATATCACGCAGAGAGTTAACCGTCCCCGTCGACCGCACACATATATGAATCAGCTGTCCGGCAAAACTCTGGCGCCACAGCAGCCATAGCTCTCTCTCTCTCTCACCCGAACATCCAAGAAAGCCTTTAGCCATTGCCAGTGCCTACATACTCCTGGCCGAAGTTGATTAGCCCGTCGAGCTCACGCTCCAAAACCGGAAATCGGCAATTTGCGTTAAACCGATTCCGCCCCTTTGTCACCCCTAATGTGTACTGGATCAAACGCGTTTGCGTTTGCGTTTGCCGTGGCAAGGAGCCGTTCTCTCTCTCGTTGTGGTAAAGCGGACTAACTGCGCAACACACGGCCCATTCAGACTCGCCTACAACGACGACGACTACTACTACTACTACTACTACTCTTGGACTTGTCCCGCGTGAATCTGACTGAACTATGACAGCCTCTACATATAGGTGTATATGCATCTGCACTAAGAGCCAGATTAGCTTTTCTATATGAGGCTGTGAGTATTAGTGTTTGAATGGAGGATTTTTTTACAGCCGTATATTGCATCACTGATTGATTCCGGTAACTCGATAGATTAACTTTTGTTTTCCGCGCCGGCGCGTAATGGAATATGTATATCCGGGCTTCCCTCGCCCCCCCCCCTCTCTCTGACTCTACTCTGTCGGAATATGAATAATATTTTGGAATCAGAAAAAGTGTGAAATCGAATATCGAGAAGCCTGGTAAACGAGGCCGAAGCCGTCGTTGGTCTTTCAATTAAATTTCAGCCGGCAGAGCGCCAATAAAAATTCAGCGTTCGATGTAAATGATATTCCCTCGGAAAATCGGCATCGAGATGATCGACCGTCGTTCCAGTCGAAAGCTTCCCTGGCTGGAAAAATATGGAAAAAAAACAGAGAGAAGAGAGAGAGAGAGAGAGAAAGCAGAGTAGATATACATGTAGTGGGATATACGTATCCCGTGGGATTCCGGCGGCAGGGAAATTGCAGATGCATTAAACAGCGAATGAGTGAGAGGCAACGGCTCTAAATACCAACAGCCAGCGGTGTTTAACAGTTTCTTCGGTAATGGCTTTCTCTTCTCCCTCTCTCTCTCTCTCTCTCTCGGCTGAATAATGCCAAGTTGTATAATGTATATGCATCGCGCGCAGTCTCATGCTAGTTTAGAATTTCGTTACCCCCGCAGGAAAATCCGCATATACGTGGCTCAAATTCAAATAGGCCGCCTTCAAACTACTATTATACTCCCCTCGCAGCCGTCGCATTGTCAGGTTGAGAGAGAAAGAGCTGGGCTTTCGATTATCGCTATTCAAGAGGCTGTAATAATACATTCGAAACGGGCAAACGTCTTGGCCGCAAGACTGCATCGTTGAACCTTCATCTCGGCAGCTTTGCGCACCGAAAAATCCTATACTTTTTTTCCCCTCCCCCCTCTTTCTTTCTCTTTGGCGAAAGGCTTTTTATTGTCGGATAGAGGGCGCGCGCGCTGTGTATGCTAAAATTTCCTGCGCGCGCGCGCGCTTTCTTTCTTCGAAATATGCACGCCTTCTTTCACACGCGGTGAATCGCGTCTGCGGCCGCGCTACTACTGCAGAGCACGTCTCGAATAGACCATTTCCGTACCTGCGCTCGACTATATGTATACTATGACTCTGATGCACTTTCGCAAAGTAGACAGCTGAGTCGAGAGACGGCGAAGTAAAAGAGCGATTATTTTCGGATTTTTTTTCGACTTTGCATCAGGGCTTTTTGAAAAGAACTCTCGGGGGTTCCTTTACTTTGGATGTAGTCGTTTCAATTTAAAAATCAAAGTTTAATATTCAACTGCCTTTATCAAAAATAAATAGATGATATAGGTCTTGTCCCCTAAAAAAAATTTATCAGCTTCCAGGACCCTACTCAGAAGTTTCCTCTTAGTCTTTAGATTAGCCCGTACGCAATATTTTATGAATCTCGGAAGAAACGTGAATCAAATCTGACGTACTACTCAGGCCGTCTTAAGAGCGATCATCCTCAACCTCGGAAATATTTCCTGCTAACGAACAACGCTTTGCGTGTGTGTCTATGTGTGAGCTGCGCGCACGTGTATAAGAGTACTTCTGACTACTCGCATTGGCTAATAAGATCGAGCTCGTTAAGCCATCCACGCTTTCGCACAAAAGAATCGCCGGCTGACCCTTTATTATCGTGCCCCATCGTCTCGCAACCTTCCGAGAAATCGATTCGTTATATACTCTCTCTCTCTCGACTGTTTCACGGAAAAGCAAATAAAAGTGCACTATATCCGAGTATTTTTTTGCGTGTTTTATATACACACACAAGCAACGTAAATACATCCCTTCGAATGTTTATTAATTTAGATTTTCGAAAGCAGCAGCTGTTTTCTTTTCAGCGATGCTTTTTCTATATATACCCGGAATATCGGATTTTCAAGAGAGTAGCAACTCTCGAGAGCTCGACAGACAAATGCGAGATACGTTTGATTAGAACAAGTGGACTATACTCTCTCAAGCGGTACTGCTTTACATTTCCCTCGTAATTTCGCGTAGTCGTAGACCAGAGCCGTACTCGACAATTCGATCTCACGTGAGTGAGATGTAATTTGAAAATAAATTTGAAATGCGTTTTACGCTCCCAAAGGGAAATCAGTCTATTACTGCAGTTGAGAGTATTGTTTATCGAGCTTGGAAGTTGGCCATTACTTGCTTCAATTGCAGTGTACCAGGTATGCGATCGTATACGAGGCCCATTCGATTGTCTCGAGCTTCGTCGCAGTTTAAAGCTCGAATTCGCTTTTAAGATAAAAGGGGAGGAGAAAACATAAAAACAAATTGACCTCAACCTTGTCGTCAATCCCTCCACGTTTCTTTTTTCCTCTAAACACTCTCACGGCTGCTTAAAATCAATCTCGTTCTAGACCCCCTTTATACTCGCGTCTATCATCATAAGGAATTCAAAGCTCGCGGCTTCAGGAGAAAAATCAATCAAACACACACACACACACGACTATACCCGCAAGCTCGCGCTTTACCACACTCGACTGATCATTAAAAGCTCCGGGATAACGCTCGAGGTTGCCTCTATCACTGGAAAGCCTATAGAGAGAGTAGAAAAGCTCTAATACCAGACTGTCATACATATGCAGGCGAAGCTGGCTCTGAATAATTGAGAATCGCGATTACGTAATTATCAAGGCGGAATTCGCGAAAAGCTCTGCCGCCTTGAAAGCAGTCTATGTGTCTATCTATATACACACTTCGGCCTCGATTTTGTCGCGTTACCTTCGCTCTTCGTTTATATATGTATACATATATATGAAGTATACACCTGCGCTAGAATCAATGAATGGATCCTCGTCGGCGGCTATACGACCTTCGCGTTTTCTCCATTCCGCAGTTTTCGGCTTTGTAGACAGCGCACACGCGGGAGGATTTTAAGCTTTCGCGGCGAGGGGTTTATTATCGGACCATTAACGCGAGGGTTAGTACAGCGGTCTGTACTATATATCGAGGGACGTTGGAATTTTCGAAGCTCCCAGCTCTTGAGGCCGAAATTGAGTTAAGAGAGAGAGAGAGAGAGGCGGAGGGGATAATTCGATCAACCGCGTGTACGTGGCTTTTGTTCTTTGTGTAATTTTGCTTCGGAGAGGAGGGATGGATTTTTGAATTTTATATATTATTCCGAGCAAAGTAGAGTTTGGAAGTTGCGGGAATATAAGCTGCGGGGATAATACGATCGTGAAAATTAGATTTTTGTATTCTCCTCTGAAAGTTTGCGTCGCTATGCTATATATATAATAAACCTGATTAAAGTTTAAGAAGTGGGGCCAAAGCCAAAATTTCGAGGCACCTCAAAGTCCTCTCCGCAACACACGAGGCTCTAACCCTTGCTCGGAATAAGTCCAAGTAGCAAAGCCAGACGCCGCAGCCAGAGACGCTCCTCAGGCGAGAGCGGTATAGCGCCACAAATTCCGGCTTTTAGCGTCGTAAAGCGCGTTTATCGTCCGTTCGTTATCATCGCAAGCAGCGGAGCCCAGCTTGGGCCAAGGCTCTCTCTCTCCCTCTAGCCGGCAATATCGGGGGCGAGAGAGCTGCTGGTGCAGCGGCAGCGTTAACCCCTCCCGAATGATATTAGATGGCTGACGCGTAACGGGCGTGACTACTGCGCGTATTGGCTGCTGCACATGTATATATACACACAGAGAGAGAGAGAGGCAGGTGTGGTAGAGAAGCCAACGGCCGGAGCTCGTCATACTGCGGTCGAGGTGCGACCGCAGCAGCTGTATATATACATGTATAACACTGTAGCCAGCTCTTTTTCCATCTCTCTCTCTCTCCTGATGCGCACTCGTCAGCTGTTATCGTTAGCGCTGCACTCGGGCCGGGAAATAATTAGGGGCCTAAGCCAAAGGCTCTTTGAGTTTCCAATTTCAAAGTATATGCGCATGTATACGTGCTATCGAGAGCCGGCTAATTCCGTGACCGCTTCACAGCTGAAACTATTCCTCTCGTATATGGTATATAGTCAGAAGAAGAACAGCGTTGCAACCGACGACGACGACGACGACGACTACTGTGCTCTGATAAGGAGCTATATTATATACACGTACACGTACATCACACTCGGATATATCGCATGCGCGCTTGTTATTCTAATTGTCGCACGAGTACAGAGGAGCTTGCTCTGGCTTTTGTAATTGTAAGTTAGACCTAATTAAGCCTTTGCGAGCTCGCAAGCTCGCGTTACAAAGGGCCTTAATGTCGACTTGGCGTGCGATGCGTTATCTCGCTTCTGTCGCTGCTGCTGCCGCTGCTGCGACAAAGAAGTAGTGCTAGTAGTCGACTCGGCTGGTGACGTGAGTCGTCGTCGTCGTCGTCGGGTGAAACTCAGACGATGCGAATTGCGATGGGGTTTCTTATTTTGCCCGCTGGCTGCTGCTGCTGCTGCTGCTGCAGAAGCTTGGATGTGTCTTTTGAGCTGAGCCAGCTTTTTCCTTTCAGCCGCGAGGAAGAAGATTGAAATTGGAATTTATTTCTCGCTTTGACTGGATCAGGAGGAGAAGGAGGTGTGTGTTTTCGTACTAGATCACATTGATCTATGGAATTCATTGTGATTCATTGAGATTGCACGATAGGGATTTAACTCGAGCAGCCCTACTTTATAACTGTGGACTTTTATTCCTGTTTTATTTTAAGTATACGATGCTGTTCAGTCGAACTTTTCAAGACAAGTGAGCTTGTTAGTTACAGCTTGAAGATATAAATCTTTTATTTCTCGTAACAATATCTAACACTAAATTAAAAAAAAAAAAATGCTCAACTTAAACTCCACCCCTTTATACACTTTGGCGCGATAACGTATAGCAGCCCGACGACGCTCGCGACGTAATTACATTTTTCAGCAAGAAGACAAAGCAAGAACCAAAAAGGAGAGCCCTATATATAACCCGCAAGTTCACTGCACCAAACCGAAAATTCCGCCGAGCCAACACTCTCTGTTACACACTGCACCGCAGCTGCCTTAATAAAACTCTCTTCTATATATATAACACACAGCGAGAAAGAATCACGACGCTCCTCTTTCATCATCGGCGAACATCATCATCCCTCTGACACGACTCGTAAATCACAATTAAATATCAGCGCGAGAGATTAAACGATTCAACCTACCATTACCAAGAGATGCATCGCTATATATATCTATAGTGTCACCGAGGGAAATGAACTCGGATGTCGATATGACGTCTTATTTATCCCCCGCCGCAGCTATTAGAGCGGGAAATTGGAAGGAACTGCGCGGCGAAAGTTGAGCGCGAATTTCGCGCGCGCTTACATTGTAAAATGACGGAATATATGTATACACTGTAGTGACGACCTCGTTTCCGTTTAAGCGATCCCCGGCGTTGAAAATCAATTGATATGCGTCCGCTATATTATCCCAAGGGTCGCGCGCGGCGTATAACCTATATTTTGTGTGTATATATGTATTTCGATCCCTTTTCTCCGGGATCTGTATATATATAGAGAGAGAAATTGATGCGTCTTGTAAAAGGGCCGCAGTATAGGTCGCTGCGCACGAAAAAGCTCGACGATGCGATTTGGAGGACTGCTTACGCGCGCGACTACTTTGATGGGTGTAAATATAAACAAATTTGTAAAAAGTAGCTAAAAGTAGCTAGAGTTGATTTTTGCATCCTCGTCAGCGATTTGAAACTCTATTATACACGACGCCGTACATATAAATGATACATTTATTATGGATAGACTCTTGTGTGCAGCTCTTTTATCGCGCGCGCGCAAGTGCGCAGCGAGTATACTTGAGGACGGAGTTTAAAAGTCAGATATTCCAAAAGGCCTCGCGCTAAAAAAACTTCCGCGCGCAAACTTGCCCCGTGGCAGCGTGAAAAGAAAACAGTAAGAACAAACTCGGAACTTGCGGAGTATGTATATATATATACACACACACACCAGTGTCCGGCAGTATATATAGCCAAGGGGTTAAGTACATTTGTTCGTTATATATAAAAAGTGATTTTTTTTCAATTCAGCACAGAATTCCCGACTGCTTGCGTCAGAAGCATACGACGTATACAAAATCTATTTAAACTTCGCGCTTAAAAGCTCGATTACGACATAGTCATCAAGCTTACATCGAATTACACCGCGAAAAACAAACGCGTTCGTCTTCTCTCACCCGAATCCGGCATCACATACCGGCGATTTTTCCGGGCTCGCCTATGTACCACCCTCCTTCGTAGTAATACTAGTAGTAGTAGGGGGTAGAACGAGAGAGAGAGCTTTCGTTATCGACCGGTAGAGGCGCTGGCGCACGGGAGCCGCGGCTCATTCGCGGCGAGCCCGGCAGTGCCGCCGCAGCCGCAGCCGCTCGCGTAGCCCTTAGCACGTTTCTCTCTCTCTCCTCCTCCTCCTGCGGCGGCAAGAGCTGCGTGGGCGCGACTTCCCGGAGTGAGAGAGAGGCATATACATACATACAGTGTTTTTTCGTCTCTGTCCGAGGCGAGAGGCGCACGTGTGGAGGTGTGATTCTTTATTTGTATACGTATATAATAGAGTCAGTGCGTGTGACTTTGAGGGAGAGTGCGTGGATATGATGATGCTACATTTCTTTTCTACCTAAAAAAAAATAAAGTGTCGTCTGTACTCGGTGCTATAAGTATATATATATATTCAACACGGCAACGTGGGCGAGGTATATTGTGCGTCGTACACAGATGATGATGATGATGATGGTCGAGTCCTGCCGCAGCGAGCTGTAATCGGATTCATCCCCGGCTCTCGCTCTCTCTTTCCCTCTCTCGTGCGTCTGTCGAGGTGAGTTTGAAATTCGAGCTTTCGCGCTTCTCTGACGGAATGCACTATGAGCACACGGCGTGACCGGCTGTATATATATATATATATATGTGCTATTTATTTGCTCCGGACGAGCGTAAACACGCGCTTGGGAGAGTAACTATGCTGTATAGTGAAATTCTGCAGGAGTCTATATTTTTTCCGATAGCGGCGAAAACAGCCGTTATTTATCCGGCGCGCGTTAAACTTCTCGCTTGCGCGGGGGCAGGCTATAGCTTGAGCTTAATTACTCTTTCAATTAAGGCCACTTTGGCTCCGCAGATGCAGAGCATTCCTCGAGTCAATCCTTTAGCGCTACTCTGGCGCCGTCGAGGCTCGATCTCTTCATCCGTGATTCTGGCCTCGTCGCCGCCGTTGTTCTTTTCATCAGCCCTATACTGCACGTAGACTCTTTCTCTCTCTCGTCCTAATTCTTCGAAGCGAGAGCCCGGATTCGACTTTACTTTATACTTTACTCGCCCTCCTCGAACTCAAGTTTTCTTTCGCGCTATTCTCATCGTGTGTCTTGACCGAGATTTAAACTAATTTCAAAGCTCCCGCGCGCGCGAGATTCGTAATTCATGACGCGTATATATATATATTAGAAACGAATGAAGATAGACAGACAGACAAGTGCGTCTAATTCGATCTCGGCGGGTATACATATACACGCAGTTTATAACCTGATCTGGTTATACGAGCTGAGACAGAAGCACGTGCGAAGCGGCAGCAACAACCCTCACGCACGCATATAATCGTCCCGAGAAATTTAATTAAGCGAAAAGTCGCCGCGTGAATTATCCATCTCATCCCTGTGTATATATATAGACACTGCTCTCAGGGAATGAGTAGTCGCTTTTGGAAGTTCCTTTATTAACTCTCCAATTTTCCATTCCTCCTATTATATTAATCGCATCGATTTGAAATTCTCACTTTTAGCTGTATTATTTATTATTTTTCTAATTTCAAGAGCGTTATATATATATATTATGCGTGTATATGGAGAACGTGCGTATATATATACGGACAGACAGGAAGGTCTGTCTGGCATGCAATATTCGCAGCTCTCGCCGCGAAAGTGGGATATGGAGAGCGAACTCGCGCGGATGAGTGACGAGTCTGACAGGACTGAGAGCAATAGGGCTTCCGCAATCCCGGGAAATCTATTTTTCCCCATCGCCGACGCATATACACATATACACACAGAGATCTCTCTATATACCACATATATACACAGACACAGGTGTGTAGAGAGTGTATATACGGAATCATAAAGGGAAATCGCGGCTAAAGCCTCGCAGGTAAGCTCGAGAAAGTGCGAGAACAGCGGGAACCAATAGAAAATTTATTTGAGGTTTAATCACATCGCCACAATGACAGCATTGTTCGACGCTGAACAATGGGCTTCGCGAAGCTAGGATTTCTCTCTCTTCGTCCCTTTAGGCGCTTGCCTGCCGTCGACTTCGCGCTGCTGCTGCTGCTGCTGCTGCTGCTGATTTGCACGCTGCAGCCACTTTTCGCTAAAGTCTCTCTCTCTCTGTTTTCGCGCCTTTTCTTCCGGGGCTTCGTTGTTTGCTTTTTTCACTGCTCTGCGATGACGGCGAGGATTTTCGAACGATCGAGTGTATATATTAACATAATAATAATAATAATGACACAATGCGCGGCTAATGATTTCATCATTGTATCACTCGAATCAAAAGGCGAGCTTTCAGTCAATATACATCGAGAGCAACAGCAGTGGATATTAATTATATAATCAATCACTCTCCGATGGGCACTTTTTACACGTATAATCCTGGAGAAAAAGCGAGTTTTTATCAGCTGCCTGAACTTTTATTCGTACAATCTAACGACTTGCCGACTATACTCCTTTATCGCGACTTTACATCCCTCGAAACTTTTCGAGACTCTCTCTCTCGTCCATATTTCAATTCGTTCGTGACTCCTTCTTATCTCGATCGCGAGGATTATCCCTGCGTTCAATTACCCGACACGCACTATTGTTTCGTGAACACGGCCAATTAAGAATTTCTTTTTTTCCTTTCTCTCTACATATATTTCAACGAAAGAAACTTTCATCGCTCACACGCTCTCCCGCGTATATATAATATTATTTCTCTTGACTTGTTTATTAAACGAGCCTACTGCCGATTAGTCATCGTCCCGGCACCCACACACGCGAAATCTTAACTTTTCTCGCGAAGAGAGAGAGAGAGAGAGGCTTCCTTTATGTACGTTGAGGGACTTTCGCTCTCGAAATCGTGACGGATCGCCTTCTCAAGGGATTCCGATCCTTACTTCGCCTTCTCCCTGTGTGTACACCTCTATCTCGAGGATGACTGCCTGCTTCCCTCGCTCGATACACGTGTCGCTCCTTTTTTTCTTTCACCTTCTCCCTTTACGAGGGAGATCTCTCTGTCTTACTCTGCTGTTGTTTTTTCCCCGTGACTCAGTTTTTCTTATTGTATTTTCCGGCTTTTTTGCGTGACTGAATTTTCCCGTGTTTTTCGGGAGCTTTTGGAAAAAAAACACGGTAGTCGAGAGATCCTCCTTTTTTTTGAGCTTGACGATAGCTCATTCCTCTGGAAATCTTATCTGCAACTATTGTTGCGAACTTATTAGGCTGGAAAGCTCTCGCGCAGGAACAAAGCTCTATCCGATATAAAACAATTAATCAGTTTAAAGGAGCACTAAAAGCTCCGCATTATATTCCCTGATAGGATCGTTCTGCGCAGAGACAGCCGTCATTCATCAACCTATATATATATACCGGAGAGAAAGAAAAAGCTCGCGGAAAAACACACAATCGCACGAAACGCCGCTACTCTTCCCTTACACTTATATCCATCGGGCTATACTTCTCGCCGCGCCTCCCCTCGAGCTCGGTTGTAAATTCTTAAAAGCTTCCCCGGAAGCTCAAAGCTCAGACCTTGACTCCGTGACCTTTAGCGACACTGGAAATTATTCAGCGACTCGTCTGAATAATCGCCGAGATTTTTATACTTCTCGTTCGTTGGCATAATCAAGCCGGTGAGTAAACACAGAGAGCGAGACAGTCCGGATATCGATTACGTCAACTATATATATATATACCGCGTATGTGCAGTATGTGCTCAGTCTCCGGATCGAAAAGGGGGAAAAGCTCTCCTCTTGGTATTTAGAATTTAATTATGTGTATAGAAGCGAGAGGGAGAGACAGAGATGTGCGTATAGATATACAAGTAAATGGATGGGCTTATCGCGGCCGAGGCATCGGCTTCCACCCTCCGAAAGTTTTCCGACTGGCGTGGCACGACTTTCCGCCCGGCGAATCTTTCTAAAAGCCGCCTCCGAGATAAGAGTGCTATTTTGTTTTTACCGCTCTCTCTCTCTTTCTTGCCATATACTTGTTCTTCTTTTCCAGCGCGGCTGGAATTTATCGCGGCTATTGATGCATTTCTCTCTCTCTCCCTCGAGAAGTTTCCGGCATTTTTTGATTTATAACGTCTATGTTTACCAGAACCACGTCGCATTGTTTATTTACTCCCGGCCGTCTCGATCGGATCAATTCGCAAACAATGCGAGAATCGCGATGATTTGTGCTGGCAACTCTATTCTCTCCTTCATCTCTATACACACATGTACACACGAACACACACATAGACAAGCCCGACTGTTATTATACATACAGACGCGCGTCCCTGGCAACCGGCCACCGACGGATACACAATTGCGCCACAGTCGCGCCTGCTCTCGCAATATTACCGAGTAACGCTGCGCGTGGGGCTATTCACTCTCCACAGCTATATCTACTGCAGCCGGTGTGTCTTCGTACGTGTATAGGGCCACTGGCTCTTCTTATCGCGGCTACGGCGTATTGTCAACTCGAGCGGAGAAGTGCTTGCGCTCTCTGGCCTGCAAAAAGCTCGTCTGACCGTATCCGGGAGCTTACTACTGCGACGGGGGATGTGCTCGAGCTGGATGAATGGTTTAACGGGTGTCGATTAGAGGATAAGCTTCTTTCTTTTTTGTTGTTCTTGTTTTTAAATGTATAAAGTGTGAATAAGAATGAGTGCAGTAACTTAGTTCTCAACTCGTGAAAAATCGATTCGCCAAGGAGAAAAGCTCGAGTATAAACAAAGTAATATACACAAAGCCTCGACTTCGTTATCAATTATAGAACGAAAAGAAAGAAAGAAAGCGTACAGCGTTTACTCTTGATATCACAAAGGCTCGCGTAATTAAATCCACGAATATCCAGGTCAATATGTCGCGCAAGAAAAGTTATCATCACACAGAGAGAGAGAGAGAGAGAACAGCAGCCGAGTTCCTTTTTTTTCACGAGGCAGTAATACGTTACGACATACACACACACACACGGCGCTATGCTTTATTTCACCTTCTTTTTCATTTGGCGGTCGAAAACGAAATAAAGGAGCAGCAGATTGCGAGCTTCAATCCAGCCGCGGAAGTTATTACGCTGGCCGAGCTCCAACTTTCTCTCTGTCGATCGATTAAATATTTCGAGAGAAAATTGATTAAAAAACGTGCTATTTCACGCTATTCTCTAATCGCGTGAAAAATATCCGATAGAGACGGAGAGGGAGGTATAGAGTTTATTCGGTTGTATACACATGAGGCAATTGTCACACATATTTCTCTAATGAAATCGAGGGCTGATGATCGCGCCGGTCCATTCATCCGACAACCTGTGGCAGTAGACGCGGATATACACAGCAGACCGATGAAAATCTATCTAATATCGAGAGCGCGCTGCATAGACGAAAATAAACGAAACGACGCAGCCGTATTATGCTCTGCTGAGCTGGAATATAACGGCTTTTTCGATGCTCTTGATGATTATTTCATATGCGCGCGGAAGCCAAATAACCGAATAATCTGCATGTTTCGTGGAAATGAGCTGTCATTTTGGGGGGAGTATTTTTACTCCTTTTTTACAAAATAATATACATAATTCCTCGCCCCGCGATTAACGCGGAAAATTTAATGTATCATTTAATTACAGAGAAATTATTGTATATAATTTAATCGGAAAACTCGGGCTGCAGACTCGGGAATAAAATTTAAAAATCCACCGAGATCATCATGAATAAAAAGCTCGATAAAGCTCATCAGTATTCCTCACAATGCTTGGAGCGTAAAAAAAGCTCGTCGATCCCAAAACGAGTCTCGCTCTAAATAATGCATCAATCGAATAAAGCGCGCTCATACGCGGAAGATGGAAAAACCACTCTGAAAAATTTATATAAATACACACACGTTTCTTTTACCCCCTCCGTTGTCTGCACAATGATCCGGCAAAGCCTCAGGAGGAAGGGGAGTAGAGATCGTCGGCCGTAACGGGGAACGCAAGTAAATTAAGCGCGAAGGCCTTCGTGCTTTTGAAGTGCTACTCTCTGTGTGTATATATATACACACACAGCCATCCCCTGGGATAACTTATCGAGAGAGAGGGGGGTTTAGAGAGGAAGATGTCAATGGGTAGCCGGGCGTGAGCACGTCAAAACGAAAGCTCGAGCTTTAAGGAGCGTCAAAGGCTCTCTTTGCTGACGGCGTATATAGTCACGTGTGTTTGTAGGGAAGGCTTCAACGTTGATTGATTCGAAATTGTTTTTACACTATGGCTACATCCCTCAGGGGGATTAAGCAGATACAACGTAATCCGAAGGCGCCTGCATCGGAAACATCGTGTAATGTACGACTATGGTCATTAATCATCTTTTTCTTTATTCGGAGATGAGAACAAAAAAAAATTTGTATCGCCGCGTAATTTCTTATCGCCTCGAAACACTCTTTGGCAGTTACTTACATTCAATTAGGATACTGCGTGTGCGCTAACTGTACTATATTAGCAGATAAAAGTTTATTTTCTCAGGAGGTGTATCTTGAGGCTTGAACTTCGGTGAGAAGGAGGGTGGAGGGGGGGGGGGCAAATGACGCGAGAAGTTGTGCCGCTAGTTCGTCCCTCGATCGTCGTTGCTATATAAGCATGCTGAAAGATCAACACGCGACGAAACTTTCTGTTTGCAGCTTAATTCCGATAACTGAGGCAAATGTTATTACGGATTCCAAGGCTGGCTTTCCCTGTGTATACTATATACACATACAACGTCGTATACTTTGGAGTAGAATGGTAAGATTGTTATTCGGGCGGGTATAGAAATGAGTTTTGCTTGTTTCCGAGGATTTTGTAATTTCTGAGCCGGCTATACAAGATTGCGCAAAGCTCGAGGTAATGAGGCTCTCGTAAAACTAATCTCGATCAGAATGACGATAGCAAAGCCTGATTTTTCTCCTCTAAAAGAAAAAAAAATGAAAAATAAGGGCGAGTGTAGGTCACAAATGAAATTAGCCATCCGGAGGAGGGAAGTTGATTCATCAGGCGAAGTGGTCTCGCCGCATCTCTCCTCACCTTATACAGCCGACCGCAGCGCGTTGCGACGAGCCGCCAGAGCACAACTGATTAATGCAGCGCCTCGCGGCCGATAAATCAGCCCTTAGCGTAATTAGACAACGCCGCGGTCTTGTAATGTATACATGAACATTCACGCATCACGGAGACGACACAGCATATCGTTATACTGAAGAACCACGAGATACAGACCATCATCCGTGTGTCCCAGATATATAATGCTTATTACAACGCGGCCTCGCAATTTTCTCGCTTGGATTATATATATATGTCGATAGTGCGCTTGAGAGGGGGAGAAAGCTCGTATAACGTCGATACGTCATGCCCTTTAGAAGGTAACTGACACGACACGACGCTCAGGCTTGATTGGCTCTTAAGCCTGCATTTCCTGAGGAGTAGCCGTCCCTTTTCTTCTCTTCGTTTTTGCGCTCTACTATAATATATATAGAAGTTTCTCTTCTTCTTCTTCTTTTAGCTTCTTCTAATTTTAATGTTACGCGTTTCCGCGAACGAGGGGCTATTTCAGAGTGAGAGTTTACATTCCGACTGGTCTGTTTTAAGAGCGATTCCACCGTGAATTATTCCACGATCGTTCGAGATTCAACTCGGAATTTCACAGCCGCGCGTCTTCGTCTGCATCGATATTCATCTCGAACCAATTTTTTCGAAAAATTCAATACCTATTGTAAAAGCTAAAATCTCGGCTTTTCTCTCTCTCTCTCTCTCGCTCTCTCTTACGCACACACAAACGCAATAAGGAGCATTAAAAAAGGGCATAACGCACCGGCAGTAAGTTTATATACAATAAGGTGCCTCGACGCAGCAAGATTGTGTTCTACCCCACCCGAAAGCCGTAAAGTTGTTATATATATACACACAGACCGCAGTGTGTTGTGTTACGCACACAGTCTAGGTAAGTGTAAACACGTGTCGTTGCTGTGTCAGATGGGCGTGTATACCGCAGTGCGTTAGTGTCTACGTGTATATATATATAGATCGATGTAAGTGCACCGTGACCCACCCTAAGAGCGTCGCGTGGCATATTTCTCACGAGCGCATATTCGGAGGACGGCTGCTATGCTGTATACTGCAATCCTCTTGCGACCGGCTGTCCTGACGCGTATACACGTGTATCCACTCTGTTTCATGAATTTTCGCGAGGAAGAAGCTACTCTCTCTCTCGTGCGCAGGAAATAAGCTGCTGGGGATACACTTATGCCCGTCGACTTGAATTTGGGACAGAGGATGGCCTGATGCGACCTGGCAAGTATACAGGCTATATTTTGTGTATACTATATAATAGCAGCGTCGTCGGGGCTGCTGATGCTGGTGCGCTTTGTTAAAAATCTTTGAATTCTGCAGTCGAGGCGATTATTCGTATAGCCGGGGGAGGATTCTTATACTTCGACGACAAGTCGGGGTAATTCAATACAACGTTGTCGTCGAATAATTCAAGCGGGAGTTGCAAAGCTCGGCTAAAATTTTTTTTCTTTTATTCTTCTTATTTCGTCGATGCGGTAAATCACTGGAAGAGAGAGACGTTCTCTCTCTACTCCGGTGTGCCGCGCTTTAATGTTCGGTAATTAAACGGAAACGTCTACCCTAATTTGAGAAGTTACGAGCGAAATTTTTCACCCTCACCTCTCGGATGAAAAACTGCGCTGCGCATATAATAATACCTGTCATATATTATACAAAACTCGAATCGTCGCGAGCCGTGTCTATAAATAGCCTTCGATATCCCGACATAATTCCTCGTATATATAATCGCGCGCGCCTCACCCACTTTCTCTCGAATCTACACACACACTAGTACGACGCGCGCGGCATTGAAAATTAAACGCGATCGATGCGGCGATGCATATTTTATTCGGACGCCTCGCGGTCTGCTGCAGCAGGTCTCTTGATTTTTTTTTAACCTCAGCTTTGATTGACGTGTGTGTGTGTATATATATGCAAAAAGAAAGAAAAAAAAAATAAATAAATACGCTCGCATCGATCCGAGTTTTGAATTCTCAGCTCTCGTTTTGTATATACGAGTGCGTGTTTCGCGAAATCGTAATTTACGCTGAGACAAAAGAATTCGTTAGCTTATTTTTGTAAGAGAGACAGGCCGAAACAATGAACTATTTAAAGAGGATTTAGAGAAAGGGATCTTTGACAAAAGAAGGGGCCTCGAGAAAGCGCGCGCGACAAAGAAAAGAAGAAGAAGAAGAAGAATGCATTGTGAAAAATGTGCGTCAGACTGCGTTATAAAGCCGCTGCCGTCGCTTCTGGGTCGAGTAGTAAGGGTCAGCGTCTGCTCGGACTTTCTGCACGTATAACAGTCGTGGAAAGAAGCGCCTCTACTTTTGCGAAGAAACGGATTAAACTTTCCTCTCTCTCTCTCTCTCTCCACGGCATAAAAATGTCGCCGGTTTTCCACTCGTTTAACGTCCCTCTCTTCTTGCAATTTTCACCTATATATACACACATACACAGCTATAGAAGAAGAATCAAGAGGAGAACGGGAGAGAGCCGGTTTTACGTAATAACGAGAATAAACTGTCTGAAGAGTGAGAGAAAAACAAGGCCGGCGCGTCAAGACTGATTTACAGCTCGGGATTAAATCTCGCATTCGCCGAATCTCGATAAGGTAAATTGCTTCTCGTAAAGCGCGCGCGAGAAGGACGCGTTATATTTTTTTTTTCGCTGTATACACAAAGACATGCGACTCTCGTCGCCAGTTGTGAAATTGTAATTTCACAACTTGTAAGCCGAGTAGAACGAAATTCGACAAAGGGAGGGAGAGAAAGAAGCCGCGGTGTATATAAGTGTGCGCAGGAATTGCTTTGACTCGCTTTGTGGCGGCTCATAAAAAAGTCGCTCCCTTTGGGGAAATATTTGCCCAGTGTGTGTGTGTGGAGATCTGACCACAGGGCAATAAAAGAGAGCAAACGCGAATAAAAGGGGCCAGAGTTGCGCGCCCGGAAAATCCGTCGTCTATAGAGGCTACTACTATGCAGTGTGTATATACATATATAGCAGTGCTGCTGTTGCTACTGCCTCTCGTAATTTGTGTGTTGCTTCCGTCTTGGTCTTGTTATCCTTCTCTCGCTCGCTCTCGGTACTTTCGCAGACCGCTAAAGGCTTTCCGGATGAAAATAGCGGGGAAGCTTCGTTAGGCCGATTTTGCCGGGAGAAGACGGCGCCGAATTTGCTTTGCCATTATTCCAGAATTTCAGATGAAAGCCTTATTATACATAATATAGGTATATCTGTGGAAAAACAAATTTATTTCACGTCGAGGATGAGACGCGCGAAAAAAGCGGCGCCAGAGTTGGTTCGTCGTTATATATATTCGTATTATCGTAATTAGACTGACCCAGCCTTTTCAAGCGCTTATAATCACGGCCACATTCGTTTCATTATAGCGACTCTGCACGCGCGCGCACGCGAGTACATTATATAAATAGCTTAAGCTTCTCTCTCACACACACAGGACACAGGACACAGAATTAGTAACGAGGTCCTCTTCGAGACACTGGAAGTGCGGAAATAAGAAGAGGACTAGCGGCTCTTAATTCCACACCGCAGGCATTGTCGAGGGTAATTTTAACCGTCTGCCAGCGTCGTCGCGAAAAGCGCAAGCTGCTCTCATTGTCAGGGTACTACTGGGCTGCGGCGTTGATAATATCGGGGAGGAGAGAGAGATTTGCGCAGTGGGTACCCTCGAGCGTGTATAAATCGCGAGAGGACTATCGGGAGAGTGCTGGTTCTACTCGAAATTGCTCTCCCTCCGACTGCGGTAATATTCGTATAAGCCTTTCGGTGTGTGCGCTCTTAAAGGGATATTGTGTAGAATGTAATTGAAAACGGGGCGGCAAACTACTGGTAGGGATTTGTTTGAGTTGTCGCTGACTTTATGCACTGTGTATAAAGAAGAGTTCGGGATTCGCCGAGCAATCTCTCGATAAACCTCAACAACGCGGGGGGTCACGATTTCGCTATTTCGGTGCAGATGATTCGTAAATAAAGCCAAGGCGCGGTGAAGTGGAGAGAGAGAGAGAAGAGGATGGCGAGTCACTCGTTTACCGAGTCTCTGGGGCATAAGGACGCTTGGCGTCCGGCCAGACCACCAAGCCAAGAAGCCTATACCTTTCCGCGCAGACTACACACACACATATATATGTATATTGCTTGTTCTCTGTCAAATCGAGAACGATTTTTTAATTTTTCTTTGTAAAACGTTGTTATCGTGAATTTTTTCAATTTTTTTTTATCAAGTTTCTTCAAGTTACATTTTTTCTATTTTTAATTTTCTGAATATTTAAATGAAAAAAGATCGTTCTCTACTTGGCAGAGGACCATCCACTCACATAATACACACACATAACTATAATATAACCGTGATTTTAGTTTCATCTTTGTCCTTTGTGAAAAGTGCGTAGAGATTGAATTAAGCCATCGTCCGCTGGTTCTAGGAAATGACGAGGGGGTTTAAACATTTCGCCGCGGCTTGCAGAATTTTCGAGTTTATACTGTCGCGCACTTCTCTTCATCCCTCGCTTTACAGCTGGGCCGCAGGAAATTACGTACGTACGTGTCGCTCGTGAATCGCTCTCTGAGCCGGTCATAAAGATTCAGGAACTTCGGGAAATAGCCGCTGTGTCCAAGAGAGAGAGAGAGAGACTCCTTTTTTCCTCTCGTCGTCTCTTTTATCGTCGGAGAAGAAAACTGAATTTTTCCAATGGAAATTTCGAGGGAGAAAGAGAAGAAGAAGAAGAAACGACGACGACTGAATTCCGTTTCCCATGTGGCTCGACCGGAATTGGGGTCAAGGGGGTACTTGAGAATTTCGGCTCGAAACGCGCTTCTCTCTCTCTCTCTCTAATGTTTTATCGATGTACGCTTCGATAGAGAGGGAAAATTTCGCGCGCAAAGGTAATGCGTCGGGGATAAGGATCGCGCAGCGGAAAAAAAGTACGTCGCACGCGAACGAATAAACAGAGCAGTTAACAAGCAATGAGACTAATGATCCGCGTTAGTCGCCAACAGCTGCCACTTTTCCGAATAAATACATACGCGTGTAAGTTTATTATTGATAAATATTACAGCGATAAGTCAATTAAGCGGAAGCATATATACGTATATTTGGTAAAGGGAGGGGGGGGGACTTGGCTTCCCGACGGACATTATCTTAATCGCGATCTCGAGATCGCCAGCCTGGAATTTCGGAGCTAATCTATTTTCGTTTGCCTCTCGTGTATATAGGATCCGGGAGCAATGAAGAGAAATCGAAGAGTCAGCTAACGCCTGAGAGAGACTCGTCACTTCATGTGTGCAGGGGTGTGTATATGAAGAATAAATGAAGTCGTCGGGGAGATAGATTCTGCTTCTGCGGTGAGCTGAAAAGAGGGGAGGGAGACATTCGTTTGAGTTTGTCGCGGGATTTCGGCGGTAAGCGATGATGATGAGGAGTTAAAAACTATTTATGGCTCCAGAGCAATTTTTCTTCTTTACTACTCGTATATACGAAGCGCCTCGTTTATCTGTTAGCGTCATTTTCCGAGAGATTTAATTGGATAAATATGATTATATTTCGAGCTCGTAAAACTTCTCTTTCCAATATTATCGACTTGCTTGATTGCCGTTAGTGTAACGTTGAAATAAAGCAGAAGAAAAGAGCTTATAGAATTAAAAGTTAGTCAAATTAGCGGAGCTAAAGCTTGCCGGCAACAATGCCTCTCGGCTTAGATCGACGTCAGAATAACTCGCCGCATAGTTCGTCCACGGAAAAATTCCTCTCGCCTAACTTTATACCATCGAATATTTCTCTCGTGCCAGCTGAGAAAAAAGAATACAGCCGCGCTAACGAAATCCCGCAGGCTCAACTCTCGAACTTTCTCGCGATCAGTTACGACGACGCATTTTTTCTTTTTTTTTTTGTGTCAAACGACGACGGCGAATCGATACACGTCCTCGTTCATCAAACGCACGTATATATCGATGCGATGCAAAAAGCCAAGTCGCTCCGCTCTTTTTTTCCGCGAGGTTGACTCTCGAGCCGCTTCCATATCGATTAGCTATTGACGAGAGAGAGTGTGTGTGTGTGTGTGTGTGTGGCGGCATCGAAATCGAAGGGTCGAAAGCCCCCTACTGGGTTCAATGAGCCATTATCATAATGCAACAGTTTGCGCGGGACTACCTCTGGAGTGTGTATTTTGTATATAATATGTATATGTATCGCCGAAGGGCGTCGTGTGGTAATTATTCTCGAGAACGGGCGGAAAGTCGATCTCTTTACAGGTCTCGACGATTTGTGAATGCCGATATTGTGTTGCGATGGAAGAGGAGAGAAAAAAAAGGAGTATCGATACGATGATGTGGAAACTTGAAGCGTCTTGAGTAGGGTTTGAAAGATGATCTGGGTTGCATTGTTATTTGTTAATGAGATGCTTTGATGGGTACGATGGTGTTCGTGTCTAAGCTTTGAAACGTCGGCAAGATTATATGGGATATTAATTATTAACTATTCATTTGGAGCAGTATAACGACTAAAATATAATCGTTATATCTTGAATTTAAAAAAGGAAACACGAGGTTCAGATTCAAAAATATACGAAAGAAAATTCTGCGATCACCATCAAGAAATCAAAGCTTCACATATACACACCCTATAACTTCTCCCCCTTCCAAGTGTATAGTAAAGATAAAGATTCGAAAGTTGCCTCAGCACAAAGTTAGAGACGACGTGATTGTTTCGCTATAGTTTATGCAAAAACATCCCCTCGATCGAGCCAACCCGAGACCGAGAGCTCTCTTTCAAGAGAGAAAAAAGGGGTGATTATTCGCGAAGGAGAAAAGTGCGCTCGGCGGCTCCGCTCTTGCTTGTTATCTCGAGCTAAGATTGCGAAACAGCCGCGAGCGCAGTGTCTTAGTCCTCTCCTATCCCTTCACAACGCGATAAGGGAGTTGCTCCAACTCCGGCGAAAGTTTGCGCGGATGAAATTCAGTAATGTATTTTTCTTGTTAACTCCGGTAATCTTAGCCCCTCTCGCGCAGCCGTCGAGAAGAAAACAAAAAAAAAAGTGCCGCGATCGACAGTCGCATATACATACAACACGACGGTAAACGCGAAGGCGGATATACAAGATTTTAATAACAAATGTACCTTTGTATACGTCGATAGTAGGCGGATAGGGCTTAGGAGACGCCGATCAAAGGGGATCTACTCCGAGGCCTATGGCAAAATTGCGAGATTACCGCCCGGGATTCAGAAACAATTTTTAAAAGAGCTTTTTGTCGACGCTATATATACGTGTATACAAGGCTCCATTGTAAGCGCGCCAAGCGGATTTCGGATTTCTCGACGGAGAGAAGGAGGGAGAGAGAGATGCATGTATATTCTTTAAGCTGACTTATTGCGCCGCTTTGTCGAATTGCTTCTTTTTTTTCCTCCATGTCTTTCGTCGTCGACCGAGCGTTAAACATTGTTCGAGTGGAGTCGAACGCGCGTTGCTGGAAGTTTGAATAAGTGGCTGGCTGAAGGCTGGAATGGCGTATACTCTCCAAGTTTCAAAGACTGTCGAAGTTATCGATAAAAATTGGCTTCGAGCGAGATTGAGAGAGAGAGTTTCCAATTATTCGCGTCTGTTTTCTTACAAGATGTATCAATCTCGAAACATCCGACAGATATATGTATATTCTATACTTTTTACTTTCTTTTTTTTTCTTCGAATAACGAGAGATGTACGCAAAGTTCGATCGTATACACGATGATGATAATCAGCGATTGCCGCAAGTACCGGCATTTCAATTAGAATCAGAAGCTATAAAAAGCTCCCTAAAACAGCTGAAAACTACAATTTAGAACTTTCACCCGCAAGCTCGCTTCCAGTCTATATAGTCTCTCGACTCGAGAAACTTGCTCTCCATCGTTCACCGGACTATTTTTCCCGCTGCTTCAAGTATTTACGGCCTCTGGTGGCAAAAACTCGCGACTACGCTATGCGCTACGGAGAACAGCAAAGCTACTCTGCGAAATTTTCACACAGATGTCGTCCGCGGGATTATCGTCGTTCCGGCTGCGCGTGTAACGAGTTTTTAAAAACACTTCTGCTTACTTCGGATTTTAATGTGAGAGAGAGGGAGAAGTCGCTCTCTCTCTCTGGTCATGGGACACGACGACGACGGGAATTTCCGCTGACAGTGAGAAAAAGCGTCGCAGTGCGCACTGTGGATGTGGATTCTTCGCTTAAACTTTCATTATCTCTCTCCGAGTTGAAAGTTCACCGCGGCCTTTTCCCGAAGCACTTAGCGAATCGTCCTTTTTTTTCATCTTTATTTTTAATTTATAAACGAAGCTTGTGTTTCAGAGGGACGTAAATAATGTTGCGGAATTAGCGCGGTGTGTATACACTCTTAGAATCAGCGTTAAATTTGCAAAATCAGAAAAAAATGGAGTTCTTTTTAGCGCGCTGAAGAAACTGGGCCGAGCTTTCATGAATTTCCGAGAAGCTGAAAAAGGCAATTTTAATATTTGTGCTTGTTTTAGTGGATAAGAATTTTTTCTGCTCGGAGAGAATAATTCTTCTGCGCGAAGCTTCTAATATACATAACACAGCTCACCGTTAAAAAAAATAAATAAAGCTCACAGAAAGAGAGAGAGAGAGAGTACATAACCCCGATAAAATTGATTTCAAAATGCCGTAATCCAGCTACTTTTTCGGTCCAAACAATAAACTACCGGCAAAAAATAAATTCCCTCGTTTCACTATACACGGCTGCTCGATCTCGTTCCGAAGGATTAACGCGAACTTTTGGTTACACCCCCTGCTCTGGAAAAATAAAACTGCAGTATAGCTGCAGGCCGGGCACGTTGAATGTAAAAAAAATAGAGATTATAAAGCTTCTCCGGAATCGATGCACCCCGGGATTTTATAGAATTTCGTTATATTCCTGGCGGGCTTGGAACGAATGAAATATCGCGGACGCAACAGTCCGATATATATATATATATATAAACGCGCACTGGCTTAGAGCCTCATATAACCCGGGCCTTATGCATCTATATATATGTATATAGGTGAACTTTATTGCGCGCAACATTCGGCTAACTCGACGAGCCGGCTATTCATTCATCACGGACGGGACTGCGGCGAGAAGCTAATTAAAATTTTTTTTCATGCAATCTCTGCGGTTCGCTGCAGCGAAGCCCATTTTTACACTGCACTCGCTGTACTGTAGAGCGCTGGTGTTGGCTCTGCCTTATTTATCAGAGCTTTTCGTCCGGCGAAATTGTGCCGCTGCTGCTGCTGCTGCTGCTGCGCCGACGGTGTAATCAGTTTTTTAACAGTCAAAATCTGACGGGCCGGCTTTATTAAGGGCACAGTGGCGCCGAGGGGGGCATATATAACAATGTACGTATATAGTTTAACCGAGAGGCTTCGCGCGCGAGTTATTTATTTCTTCGTTCGAGATTGCATCTCTTGATTGCAGTAGAAAAAAAAAGTATAACGTACTCCATATGCGCGACGATTTTTTAATTAAACTTTCGACAAAAATAATATTTACCTCAAAATATCGCTGCACCGAAGACTGACGTAAGAATCAACAACGTTTCCATAATATATATATTTTCGCACTCAACACACATTCATATCCGCGTCAAGTCTGACGCAACGGCCAGAATAAACGTCATTTAATTAAGTAAAAATCCCTTTACGATTGTAGCGCGCACTAGCTACATATACCGCCGGGGCTGCTGCATTAATTACGCGAGAGCGCAAAGATCAAAGGAACCCCGGCGCCTAGAGAGAGAGAGTGAGTGAGCAAGCTCGGCTGGAGCAGCAGTGATGTGGGCACAAAGTTATGGTTTCATCGCGTAAGACAGCCGGCGAAGCAGACAGCCGCTCATTAGGCCAACGCTAAAGTATATATCCTTATACGTAGTATTAGTGTATGTGTATGTGTGTGTGTAAGAGAGATTGTGTGGAGGAAAGGAATAAGGAAGGAACAATGGCTCAATCACGCTACAAAGCGCAATCACGCGATTCCAGTCACTCCTCGATGGATATAATTCCAAGACTCTCGCGCAGTCAAAACTCTCTCGAGTCGGAATAAGGATCCGTTCGAACACAATGTAAACGCTACTCGCGCGCGAATGGATATTACTCGCGATCGAATCGAGAGTAGCCTCGGGGATTGATAATACGTCCATTATTTGCAAGCGCCTCTGCTGCGATCCGCTCAAATCAGCCATAAATCAATCCCTACGAGCGAGTGATATAGTCTGCTCTATATAGACTAAATCCGGATCTCGTCGATTCTTTTTTCTCAAGCCGCCGCTTCGTTCGATAATCGATCCGTATATATACACGCACTTTTTTTATCCTTCTCTGCGACGCACAAAAACAGCCAATCGCAAGGTCGCTATACAAGAAGTCTGTCTCTTTCTCACGAGAGGGAGAACATCACATCACACAGCGAAAAAAAAACACGTGTATATGCCTCTATCTCTGCGTGACTCGGGAGAAGGAAAAAAAAGACGTAGCTTATAGCAGAGAAGACAGCTGCTTATAGTTGTCGTGCCGGCCGGTCGTTATTCCGCGAGTCTATACACGCTGTTGTATACAGCCCTCGAAAGCTCCTCGAGAGTAGAGAACTCGAGGCTGGATTATCGATCTGTGCAGCGCACCGGTGGCGCGAGAAAGGAAACGCGTCACGACTATACGGTGTGTGTGTGTGTATGTATAGCGTTATGTAGAGACTCTGACTGGCGTGCGATGCTGCTGTCTAAAATTATGTTACTGTGCCAAGGCCGAGGAGAACCTTGGCATGGCACGGTCACCCATGAATACTGAATGAGAGACGTTATTACTTTGATTGTCGCCGCGCGCGCGACTGTATACCTTGAATTTTTTTCCCTCCTCGTATGTATGTATCTGCGATTATTTTCGCGACTTGTTCGAATATTCGATTTGTGTCTATTATATCATCTTGCGGTGAGGAGGTCTTCTTGACGCTTAATCGATTCGCGCGAGAGCGAGTATAATGGCCGCTCGAATTAATTCATTGTTACAGACTCGGGCATTGTTAGGTCGTAATCGTCGAAAGTCTCGATAGAATCGATCGGCGAGTCCTGCGATGGGGAAAAAAACAAGTTGACTGGAAAATTATTCGGTCATTTCGTTAATGGTGACTTCTTGATATTAGAGGGCGACGACTCGTGGTTAACGAGATTAAACACGTTAGATATTAAACGATAAGTATAGCTCCGGGAAAAGAGGATTAGCGCATACGTCGTAGTACAGAGTGCCGGAATAAAAATGACCGGGATTAGTAGTTTTTATACTCGGTCGATGATGGTGTCTGTGTCCGATTTCGAAATTAGGCTTCGCGCGCGCGACGGCATTAATTATTCAGAACGTCTGCGCGGCGTATATGACGTGTATTATACATTCAAATTTCGCGGGCTATAAAAGACAAAAAGAAAATTTTCAAACACACGTGACCCGTCATTAATTCCCAACGACAACGATTTCACACCCGATGTATATAATATACATAATATGCAGCCCCTCGCATTTGCTTATCTTTGATTCAGCGAGTGAGAGAGAGAGAGAGGGACACCGGTCGCCGTAATTATTAATCAGGCGAGAACTACGTAATTATGCGGAATGTTTATTAAACAGGCTTTTAATTAAAGCTGCCATGTAACTTTTCATCGCGTCCCCGTATAAATAATGAGGAGGGCTGCAGCCGGCTATATATATATACTCTCGTCTGCACAAAAGCGCGAGAAATCAGAGGGGGGGACGTTGGAATACTTGGCTTTTGGCAAACTCCACTGCGCCGACGTGAAAGAACGCGACAGTTTCGCCCCGGCAGCGAGATGCAATTAAGTGCGCCGTTACGGAAATTTATTATCGATTATCTCTCGCGCGCGTGGTAATGGCTGTCTCGTGAAAAAGCGCGGCCTACGAGAGGAATCTATCGAGTGTTTGTGCTTTCTCTCTCTCTCTCTCTCTCTCTCGAGCCAAATGGCAATTTTTTTTTATTCTCCCTCACTCGCGTTCCCGATTTTACGCTCGCCGTCTTTGCCGTTTGAGTTTTATTCTCTCTCTCCGAGAGAGGATTTATTTGTTTAAGGAAAACAATTTACGAGGACGGGAGTTATTATTCGCTCTTTCTTTTCCAGAGAAACGCGAAATGGCTGAGAATTGCTCGGCCTTTGATGCAGTATGCGTTATATAGGTACAGGTGCGGCGAGATAAAACTCCACAGAGTTACGGAGCTTTTAAGATAATCCGTCGCTCGCGTAATAGCCCCCATTAGCGGGGACGCAGGCGGCGAATCCGTCAATGGGAAAAATTCTGAAAACACTCGGGCGGTATAACTGCCATCATCAGTAGGAGGTGAGAATAAAAATTCTATTCTTTCTGTTTCAGAATCGAGTTCCGCGGGCTGCACACACAAAAGGGGATAATGACGGCCGGGCGTCGGAGAATCGAGTTTGGCTAACTGGCGTCCCGGTCGATCCACCGGAGAATGCCACCGGCAGCAGCAGCAGCAGTAGCAGCGTACTCTTAGGCTCGTAGCCTCGAAATGAGAACGAAGATGAAGATGAAAACGAGGCGAGAGCTGCGGAACAAAGGCTCCTGATGCCGCGTGATCAGAAGAGATGAAACGCCGCGCGGGGGATTGAGCGAGCGAGAGAGGGCGCCAGCGTCGAAGGAGGTTAGGAGAGTGAGAGATTCTCCAAAGATGCCGTAAGCACAGCTACAGGATGGCAGCGAGGAGGTGGCATCGCTACAGCTGAGAAGACGAGTGAGCGAGAGAGAGAGAGAGAGAGAGAGAAGCGCTACAGCGAAGAAGAAGATGGCGGGCCGCGCGCTGGCGGCCATTTTACTGCTCGACGCCATTTTGTCGTGCCTCGGGCAGAAGCCGCTGAATCTCGGTGGCATAAGGAAGCGCGATGTATACATCGCCGGGCTGTTCCCATACGCGACCCACGTGCCCGAGAGCATCGTGGGTCGTGGCGTCATGCCGTCCGCTCTGCTCGCCATCGACCATGTCAACGAGAACCAGAATATACTGAGGAACTATCGGCTGCACATGTGGTGGAACGACACTCAGGTCAGTCAGTCAGTCATGTTTGTTGTAATCGCATACTCGATTAACCTTCGCGATCACTATCGCGCTCTTTAAATCGAATCAAACATTCACGAGGCTGCAGCCGTCAGTGTCTGGCTGCGCGCCGACTCGTACCACTGAATGATTGAAGACTCGCCTTTTTTCCACTCGTCTCTCTCTCTGACTGTTATTGTTTCTTTTTCCGTCTCTCCTATTATTTCGAATGCCCATCGATCGGTTGGCAGAAAATTGTTTTGCGGAAAATATACTCGTCGCGTCGAGGCGAACTGTATACCTATACGTACAAAAAATAATAGCCCCCGCCGTGTCTCTAGCCCCAAGGAATAGGCTTGCGATTATATTAACCGAGTGTTTGCGTTTCCAAGAACGATAGACAGATGGTTTAAAAAAAAAAAATATTATAAAAACAGAATTACCGCTGCAACCTCCATGAAAAATTCACGAGGCTGACGATCACACAGTAGTCGGCGGGCCGCGTTATACTGGTTCAATGCCAGGCGCCTTGGCGAAAAACAAAACTCTCGGCTGGAAAAACGCGCAAGGCTATGCGTGAGTATACCTACGTGCTGTCATGCCATTATAATGCATCGATTGTCAGCGGCCTCAAAGAAATTCCGGCATTATGCAGGGCCAATGGCGCGAGCGCGCGAACTGACTATATAGACGCTATATACTGTTATCAGCGTTTGCAGCAGCAGCGGCTCGCTGCATTTACATAGTATATAGGCATTGCTGGGCCAGGGCCAGGCTATATATATGCGCTCTTCCGACGATGCAGGTGTGTGTGTGTGCGCGTGTAGTCGCGTGCCGAGCCCTCGACATTCTCGGCGACAAATTACACCACTTAGCAGCCAGTCACAAGCAGTTTCCATCACTGCGTTCAGGCTCTTACGTTAACGCCACTGCATTATGTTCCTCTGGGAGAGAGATAGAGAGAGGGAGAGAGAGATCGAACCCAATTGACTTTATAATGGATGTATAATACGCGCTGACCTTATTCCTCTCCGACGCTTACGCTCCAATTAACACTCCGATGATTCCAGTCGTTGCGCTTCTCTCCCCGATGCTTATATATAAATACAGTCGTGTGGAAAAATAATAAATTCGCAATGTTAGCTGCGTCGCTAAGCTTAATTACAACCGGACGATGACTTTGCAAGAGAGAGAGAACAACTCGTCGGCAAGGTTCGCATGCCTCGGTTCGCTTGTAATTGTCCCGCAGCTGCTGGCGGGTAACGAGGTTCGCCCCGCGGAATGTAAGCGTCAAATTGCGGTCGCAAGCCCCGAGCGGAGACGTCCGCCGCAGGCCAGTCAGACGTCATTATAGTCCCGGCGTTGCAAGAGAGAGAGAGAGAGAGCCTCACTGCAGTGATAATCTCGACGCTCGGGCGGACATCGCGCGCTCGCTGACGGGCTGAAGGGGCTTAATCGAGCTGAGATGCGAGTGCTAGCTCTCCTGGATTGCTGCTGCAGTGTCTGTTATGTTTTCCAGCGTTTGATTTCGAGTGTTTGGATGACGGAGAGCTTCGGATTTAGTTTTAAGAATATATGGTTTACAAGTGAAAATTGTTGATTTGACGATCAAGCCAAGTTATCGCAGCTTATACGCCGCATCTGATTAAGAAGTCAAACGTCGGCTGTCACACACTCACTCGAATTCGAGTTTCCGGCAAATTCCTCGCGATCAATTTCCACCTCTCTCTCGGGACAACTCCGGCGCAACTAATCTCGCCCACGAGTCGACCTCTTAATTTCATCGCTCGCTATATGCTCTCGCAGCTTGATCCATCTTGATCCCGAGTAATTGAATAATTAATCTCGCGTCTTATTTTCCCGACGGCGCCTCTGGAGGAAAAAAAAGCAACCAAGAAGAATCAGCGATCGACACGCGCGCGTGTAATACCCGGCACTCGAATCGTGAGCGAGAGAGAAAAAAAGGAGAGACGAGGAAGCCGCTATCGGCGAAAGTTATTAAAGTTGCAAATTGAAACATCGCTCCGAAGGGAGAAGGAGATATCGAGAGGTCGAGGCTCTCGCGATCTAAAAGATTCCCGACATGCCAGCAGTAGTAGTATATATACTCCTCTCGTTCCTCTCTTGCGGCCAGAATAAAAGTGCACTTTCACTGTTTACCCGAGCGTCGAGTCTCGTATTTTTCGGCCCGACTGGACTCTCCCTCTTTTTATCTCTCTTTCTCGCTCTCGGCATGTTAAATTACAGAGGGCGCTCGCGTCTCGCGTCATTAGCCCCGGAGAATACACTATATACGCCGCTGCTCGTTTTTTTTATCCGATATCGTTTCTTACCACTGACCGCCGAGCGGATCCTCTCGTGTCGCCGGGATCGAATTTCTCGGGGGGCTGTATACTGTAATGCACACAGCAGCAGCAGAGAGCGACGAGGGAGAGAGAGAGCTATTCCCAATTAAAAGTTTTTGCGAAAAAGAAAAGCAGCTAATGCTCTTTCTCTTTTTCGCTCCTCTGTTTTGCAGCCCCTTTTCTCGCTGTTTCCGTCCTATTGATCCGGGGCGACGAGCTAAATCGAGCCAGACACACACAGCAGAGTCGACTATACGAGAGCCGCGATTTCTTGCCGAGATTAATTATCGCGACGGGATAATAGACACCGAACGAGCCTCGAAACTTTCTTATTCGCTCGTGTTATGAATCACGCGCGAAACTTGTTTCTCTCCCCTGTAAATACACGTGTACGTACTTTTATTATGTACATTATTATATATACGATCGTCGTAAGGAATGGAAATGTTTTGGCTGCGATAATTGCGTGTGTTTGTATATATGTGTACTGTACAGTCGAGAGCATAATTGGACGGGCCAGGAGCGAGAGAGCCATATAATGGATTAGAAAATACATCTTGATTAATTAACTGCTATTAACTCGGCACCGGCATTTACGACTGAACCGGCAATTACCGCCGGCTGCACAATGGCATCAACCTTTTCTCTCCACATACTCCTATATATATATATATATATGGTCTATATTATATGGAGTCGCGCAGGGCTCTCGCTATACTTTATTAAAAGTAAATTGCGTAGCAGAAACGACCTTTTAATTGAATGTTCCGCTTAATATAGCCGGACCAACTTCTCCCTCTCTCTCTCTCTCTCTTCTCTCTATATAATAAAATTAAAGAAAAAATTTACTGCAAACGGGTTTAATAACCGAGAGAGGAGAAACTGGCCAGGCTCGGTCTCTCGCGGAGCATTAAATCCCGAAAATCAAGATGCGTAAAACTATCCGAGTGTAGAGGGAGAGAGAGAGAGAGGAGTGGCCGAGGGGCGGATTGTTCGCTCCGTTTGCTAGACCGATTTCCATTAAACTCGGCCGGCCGTTCTCTCGCTCCCGGGAGAGCTTTGCACGTGCTTATATACGTGGCGCGACCGAAAAGAGTAACTCTCGAGGTATATATATATACACACACGTATATACCCTCTCCTTCGCCTCCGATCGATCCCGCCTCGTCTCTTTTGAAAATTGTTGTGATATCCCTGACACTCTCGGGAGCGACTGTAGTTTGAGGTTATGTTTGATTTGTTCTGTCTCTCTCTCGCGCGCGCGAAAATTCTTGTTTAATAACGCCGGAAAAGTGGATTCTCCTACCAGACAAACTTCGCATCCAGTTTTCGGCATTATTGCCAGACACAGGAGCAGCCAGTATAATAGTTTCGGCTCCGACGGAAACTTTCTCTCCCGACGAGAGAGACACACACACAACAACGCTGGCGGCGCGTCAGCCTGACAGGCCAATCTACGCGAATTTTCCGATCGCGAGTTGGACACTAGAGCCTCTTTTTCTCCCTCTCTGTCGGCTCGGCTTCCCTCCGCGCGCACTTGACGTTATAACGCCTGCGTTACGTGGAAAAAAAGGGAGACATCACTAGAATTTATCTGCTGATGTTGGGGATGATGGGAAATTACATAAATTTCGCTTAAGAATTATCCAAGAGGTTAATGCATGCATGTACACAAATTTATGCGAATATTAATTTGGAGTTGGTTAAAACTTTGAAGCCGAGTTTACGCGCGCACGTATTCCCGGGAGTTGTGCGCATTAAGTTTGCTAAAATTTTGTTAATTAGTGGATATATATTTCCTACACCTAGTTTACTCAGAAACGCTATTCATATAAAACACACTGTAAAAGTCAACGAAAAAAAAGCATCGAGTCAGCTGGTGAAAGAATCGCACACATATATGCCTTCCTTCATCTCAAACGAGAAAAAGCTCGCGAGAGCGATTTACACAGACACACACACACGTACAAGAGAATCATTCGTTTTTCGACAACGCCAGCATCACATACGAATTCGGCCACAGCAGTAGTATCCCTCGGCTAGCGACGACAATAAGAGCCAGTTGCAGCCAGGAATTCGACGATTGTCTCTCTCTCTCTCTCTCTCTCTCTCTGGACCTAAATTACCCGTCGCTTTTGTGCGCGCGCGCGCGGCGCAAAAATTCGATTCGGCGCCGCGAATAGTTCACCGGATTCCTCGAATTTCGGCCTCCTTTTTTCGCCGCGAGATTTGATTTATTATTCCGCGCATTCTCCGCCGAGAGGAATTAACGACGAGCGTCAGTTTTTTTTCTGATTAAACACACAGACGCGATAATTAACGTTGAACAATCTACTGCAAGCTTTATATGCTTACAGCGTCTGTCTCTCTGTCTCTCTCTCGACGGTTTTCCACAACAATGTCTCATTGTCGCGTGTCGCGAGGATCGTTAATTATCGCCTCTATACCGGCGGCGCCGCGAGTCTCTGTCTTATATCGGAAAATTTTCTGATTGGCTGCTGATTAATTTCCTGTTTCGGCTTGTGTGACACACACACACACACAGAGCCTCTCTCGAAAATCAATATACAGCGAGATTCGATTCTTCCGTTGATTAATCAATCCTCGATCCAACAGAATTTCGCGCGCGCCATAAAATCGGCAGCTATATGCGCGCACATACTCGTCTCTTGAAAATCTATAAATACGCACACGCTCGAACGCATAAAACACAGCCGGCGTTGCTGCTCTGTTGCAGTTAGCCGGACGTCCGTTTCGGAAGAGCCCTTTTTTTCTCTCTCCCTTTCTCTCTCGAGCGGCTGATCACTCGGCGAAAAATCCCTCTATACACAGCAGCAGCTGCCCACTGACCTATGCGCTTTCGACGCATATCCTTTGAAAGGCTTAATACCCACCCGACGGATAAGCAGTGACTGTATTCAGCTGCCATCGGGGGGGAAAAAAGAACGTCTCTCTTTGGTGCAAGTGTGATCGAGGAGGAGAAGGTATATATGCACATATATATAAAGTTTCATAACGCGTGTAGGCTGAACGCGATATAGCCGAGCGCTTGCGTTTTATGGGCGGAGGCTGCTGACCTAGATCACCTCTCTCTCTCTCTCTCGTCGGGGGGAAATCGAAAATCGTGAGACAATCCCGTCGGCGCTGCAAGCTCATCCGGAGAGGGCCGTCAAACGCGAGAGCGACTGATGGAGTTCGTGCTGAAGCTTTTCGCGGGATTATCGTTTTTAAGGGCGTTGAAGAGAGAGAAAGAGGCGCGCTTGTTATACTCCCGTAATGACGTTGTATCGAGGCTGTATTTTTTTTTCGAGAAATTCGTTGCTTTGTTTTTCGCTTTACCTTATATACTGGATTTAGAAATTAACGAGTTCCAGCCATTCGACATACGGTCTATCAAATTCGAAGCGAGTTTTGCGATCGAGGAGTAGAGGGAAAAGTTTTTTAATCGCTTTGACAATTTCGGCGGCTTGATTGAAAACAATTTAGCCGGGCAAAAATTGCGCTTGTTTGATTAAAATTCCCGGTAATTGAGATACGAAAGTGGAACACAAGCGCGCTGGCAGCGTGTGTTAATTATTTTAACTTTTTGAGGCTATTAATTTAAAAGCCTGCGATAATTCAATCTTTTTGTTTTCAAATTAAATGTATTCTAATAACTACAAAAAGTTTCGTTCAGAGGCTCTTACATTATTAGTATTACTATGTAATAGACATTCACGAATAATGAATTTTCTGTGTTTTTATTATAATTAAAAAAATTCGTGAATTAAATTCTATTTTAATCAAAAACGCAGGAAAAAAACAGTATATGTATATCACTATAATAAAAACTAAAGAAAGACCATATCGAGCAAATTCATCTGAATAAAAGAGAGCTCCTCGAAAAACGCTCTCAAAATGAAAAACCGACATATCGGCTATTCAATACCCGAATCAACGCAGTCCCTCTCAATAACGAGCACACATATATACACACATATCGCGGCTCGTTAGAAATCTAGTTAACTCTTCCGCGTAATCGCACCGCCGGTATATATACACACACACATATATATAAAAGTTATTTAACGTTCAGCTCGCCACTTGGAGATAGCTAAAAGGTCTCGGTGCTAAGATTTCTGCAAACAGTGCTCGACCGCAGCCTCGAGTAGAGAAAGAGCCCGAGTGTGTTCGCGGAGAAGCGAGGTTAGAGCTTGAATTTAGAGGCGTCGATTTCGGCCCTCAAATGTTTGCCATTGATTTTCAATAGGAAGACGCCGCGGCTTTCATTGTAAAATCTAAATCTTTTTTTCCCTGCAGTTTAGACTCGGTCCGTCATTTTAATTAACCGTACATTGCGAAAATCATTAGTAGTCATTAACTTTCTGTCTAAAAGTCGAGGTTTTCCAGCGACGTTAATTAGAAGCATCGATCCGAGAGTCTCTGGTCTCTTGTTTTCGGAAGTTGTCCGCGAATTGTCGCGCGCGTTGATTTTTGCGCATGTTTATATAAGCGAGCGGAGAAAAAGCGCACCGACGAGCTTATTCTTTTCCCAGTAGCGGGAATTTTTTTGCGCTCAAGTGAAAATATGAAGTTTTCTCATTATCCCGACGCAGAGCTCTCGCTCGTTTATTAAGCCCGAGCCGAGGAAGGAAAATCTCTCCGACTGCGTGTAATGCATGTTTGATATAAAAGAAGAAGCTACTCCTAATTTCGCTTTATCTCTCGTTAGCGATTTTTTTTTTGTTATTTCTATACACACTACACGTAGGCACACGTGTAATTAAAACACTCGAGGCTCAGAGTTTAGTGTTTCAGTTATTCTATTTATCGAGACTCGGAAGTTTCTATATCGAGCCAAGTTGTCGAGAGCGATATTCGAGGGAACAATTTTCGAATTGCCCGGATCCTAACCTAGACCCCGTCGGCTCTCTAAACGAATTCACTGTTTCAATGAAAATGTAGATTGATAAGGAGAAGTTGGAACAAGTTTACCAAAGTCGTTTCGAGTTTTCGCCGCTTCCTGTGTATATATACCTATACAGCACACACACACACTATTGCGGCTTCTCTTTTCTCGAGAGTCTACGCGTATTATATACGCGCGCGCCCAGGCAGTTGGCCAAATCGGCTCGATTTGAATTTTCCCGCGCGCTCACTACTGCTCGTCCAGGTAAGAGAGTGGATTTATGCCTCGCTAAAGAAACAAAGTGTGAATTTCAAAATTTTTCTCTCCACAGTCAGCTGTATATACTTTGAATATATATATCTCATTCCTCTCTCAGAGTTTTAAATTCGGCACTGTCTACGTACATCCACCCGTCTAGTGTTAAATTCATCAAGCTTTGAATAAGTAAAGCAATCTTCAAAATCATGAACCCATAAATTCATAAGTCTCCACAGACCTGTATTAAATACCAACTCATAAAAAACCCTGAGCGTATGTAACCTAAACACATGATAACTCTTGAAAGCAATTTTGTTAATACCCATTACCAAACTCGAGCGGTTACTCTACCCCATCGATTAGCCAAGTAGGTTAAGGATGGCAAGATGAAAAAAGCCTTCGTGACTGTGCACGTATTGCGTAGATAAGTGGCTGTACGTATATATAGACAGTGCCTTTAAATTTCCCGCCAGTCTACGCAAATAATCTTCGTCGCGATTCCAGCAAATATACACAGACACACACACATTACACCTTCTGCAACCAACTCGGCAAATTAGCGCGCATTTCTATATACATATATGTATATACGATAGCCTGTACAAACATCAGCGCTTTTACAACTGCAGCGCCTGTATATGGATGTGGGTGTGTACGGCGCGAGTATTTAATTACCCGTACGCGTGAAAAAAAAAGAAACGCTTCTGCTGTTTGCATTGAGCGGCGTCGACTGTTTGCGAAGCATTTAAAAATCCAACGGTGTGTTCCAAGCCGATCGCGGCCGCTAAAATCGAGAGATAGACATACACATCAGCCATGCGGTGTATTGTTAGCTCCGCAGAGTTTGTGAATTTACATGAAATAATAAAGAGGACTAAAAGCTCTCGAGCCTCGCGCCGAGAGATAGAGCCTTTTTATACTTTTAATTGGATTTTAAAAGTTTCCGCAGAGCAGCAGCCCGGAGAGCCGGCTACTTCCACCCCAGCAGAGCGCGATACGTTAAAGTGGATGTGTTTGAAGACAATGGAGTTTCCCCTCTCTCTCTTTTTTTCTCCCTCTCTACGCGGAAGTTGAGTTACCGGAGAGTTCTGTATCTGTTATGCAGAGCAATTCCGGATACACTTTTAGTCCAAGACGATGTATTATTATACAAAAGAAATCCCGAGTTTCTCATGATGATCGGCAAAAATACAGCGAGTCCGTAAGCAATTAGACTAGAATTTTTCATGCGTTCGACACACTCTATAAAGAGAAAAAAACAAACCAACACTAGCGCGCTTCATAAAGGAGATAAATTTTTCCGATGACTCTCTTCTCTCTCTCTCGTCCGGCAGAATTTTTTCCGACGAGCGCGCGTTGTTTTTGCTCGCGGCGGCGGCGGTGGATTGGAAAAAGGGGCAGGAACGGAAGAAAGTTAAAAAGAGAAAGCGAGGAGAGGTTAAACATCAAAGATTCGATTAATGGTTCGGGAGACTGTGTAAGCGCCGCCGGTAAAATCGATTTAGCAGCTCCGCTCCCTGATGTCCGCCGTCGTTACGTCATGCAGCCGCGCTTTGAGAAGAAGTTTGGGAGAGAAAAAAAGCGCTGACTGATGTTTTTTCATTAGATTCAATTTTATTTTCACAAATGCCAGCGCGCCAAACAGGCATTAGCATGCGAAACTCGTTTATCGCTGTGTAGCCTCGAGTATTCTCCCCCTGTGGGACATGGAAATATTTTTCAGACACGCCGAAGGTGAAAATCGTTATGTACTATACATAATGTGTCGGTGAAATTCGATTATACCGTCTGTGTAACACGTGTTAAAATTAAAAAAAAAAGGCAAGAAACAATTTATTCCTCATCGTGGCGAATAATATATACAAACATATACAAGTTCTCGAAGAAAGAAACTTGCCCTGCTTACGAATGCAAAAGGAGTCGATTTCTGATTTACCCAAGATTGCCTCGTTCTTTTCTCGTTAACGAGAACTTTTCCCGTCGCGAAACATCGCCGGAATTCCCAACGACGCCGATAATTCATTATTACTCCCTTATATATTAGCTGACATTCATAAATGCGCAGCTGAATATCGAATCGGACATCGTGATATAAATATCCTCTTATATAATATAGCTATACCATGTGCGCAATAAAGAGCGCGAGATTCCCGCTCATCAACTTGGAGTTTGGCGATGATTAATCAAAGTGTCGAGCTTTTCCGCGACAATATACGTTCGATTATCGAGTTCGAGAGACGGCTCTCTGTATTGGCTTCGTTGAAAAATCGGGCATTGATCGACCCGCGGTGATATTGGTCAGTCGAGTTGGCGTTGGTATCAAACGCTGATTTGGAGAGCAAATTTAGGAAGTTCATTAATCAAGCTTTTAAATACGGATTTTTCTTCTCGGCGAGCAAATATATTTATTGTAGTTAACGGTTATCCATAAAAGGGGCAGGTAGCTGATATTGAGAAACGAATTCCATAAGTATTAGCTATACTGTTTGAAGCAGAAAAAGGATTTTTAATTAACGTTGCGTTCATTATATAAGCTCTTCTTGACATAAATGTCGATCGCGTGATACCGTGTAACATGTAATATATATAGCATACAATTCGCGTAGTTGTCAGTCGCTGTATTCCATTATCAAAATTCTGCAGAGCGCAATCGGATGTATTAATCAGCGGGGGTTTCAAAATTCACTCGAATATAATGCAGATGAAAATTATTCCAGATATAATTTACTGAATGGCAATATACGTACATTAGTAGAAAACAATGTATTAACGATATATTACAATTATATTTCGAAATTTTCTCGCAAATTATACGACGGGTCTTAAAATTCGAATTCCGCAAACGGTTATTATACATCATCTACCTCGATAACCACAACCGTTCATCCTCTCGATATCGTTCGTTTTCAAGCAAACGTCATAAATCGACGTCGAACGGCCGCAATTTACGCGAGGACTCGTCGCATGTGGCTCTCGTTTAAATCGTCGAATTACAGAGGCACTCGACTGTTTTTCCCATCAGAGTCATTTGCGAAAGTTTTCCTCACAGCATATATATATATATATAGTCGACTCTATTAATTATACGCCCAGTAGCCGTAATGACGCGAAAATATCAATCAGGAGCATTAAGCTCGTCTCCTTCTTTATGGCCGTCGCTTGAAAGGGTATATATAGTATTATAGAGTAGAGTACAGTCTCGAGAGTATGCTAATGTCTGCGCGGAGACGCATGAATATGCACAGCGGCCTTCTGTGGAAAAGCTGAAATTCATACACCGCCATTTCGCCGTTTCTTTTTTTTTCCTCCTCTCCCTCTCGACAGAGGCGCCAAATTCGAACTGTCCGCGATATTAAGATGCAAATGGTTAAAGTTGCCCGCGGACGGAAAAACCTTCGCGCGCTCGAAAGTTGCTTGTTTGTTATGCCTCTCTCGCCGAGCCTGCTAATAATGATCCTTCGCTCGTGCGACGGAAACTCCGAGAGGAGAGCTTCTTTTGTCGTCGGGATTGTTTTGGGAACTGCTGATAAAGTTTCGCGTTAGAGAGAGATAGAGAGAGAGAGCCTTATATACGCTACATTATGCTATGTAAACTGTCGGTAGAGAAGGAGCGAGAGAGTAAATGTTGGCTTTCGCCTTGTGCGTGCGATTTGCTTACTGTATATACGAGAGGGTACAAAAGAAACTGCGGATAATGTATAACTCATCTCTTTGTTTTTACTGGTGAGAGGCTTTTCCAGCCAGAAAGTATCTTTTGTTATTTAAATCTTGAGATAGTGTACTGATGAATCAATTACTATAGGGAGAATATCAAACGGAGCCTCGCTCATAATACGACGGACAAGTAGATAAGGCCGAGTATGGTACGGCAAACGATTCTTTAATTCTGGCAGTAGCTCAGCCGTATATTACACGAGACATCGGTCCACGGGAATACCAGAGCCGATTGATTTCCGCCGCCGGCTATAATATATACGCTTTTGGTGTGTATTAATATTCATGCGGACCCACGTCAGAACGTCCGAACTCAATATTTCTTCTCGACGGCGATGCGACGATAATCGCGTCCTTATGTCACGTAATTCTCTCTCATTAGAAGCTCGTTTAAAATAATAAGGAATTAGAAACGATTTTCCAAGTAGAAAGTTGTTGTTCTCCTGCATCAAGGTGTCCCCTCTGCCGTAAAACTTTGTTGCAACAAATCTGTATTCTCGAGCGATGTCTCTCGCTCGCGCGAAAGTTTGAAGCTTGGAAATCCTGTAAACACGTTTGCTGTGTTATATATACTTTGTCGAATACAAATAATCCGTCGCGAAATTCAATTACGAGCCGGTAATTTTTTCTCTTCTTTTCTCGACTATATATCGCATCAATCTTTCCTGTGACACGTACACATCAGAGAGCTGTATAGTCTCTCGTATAAACAAGTTTGCTTTTACAGCGCGCGCTCCGAGAGAGAAAGGGAGAATCCATCAAATTTCTTGTCCCCTTTGGCGAAGCCCGCTGAGTCGACTACTATATACTACTGCTATACGAGGATCGAGGCTCGTTAACAAATTAATCCGGCGCTCGAAGAACGTATCACGCTGTGTGTTTTACGGCTGGGGTATAAAAGTTGAGCGCTCAGTCGGGCACGTTACACGCGAAGCTAGTTACCCGAGGCGAAAAGGCCAATACACTTCCGCTGCGAAGCTTTTGCGTCTATCTCTCTCTTTCGACGAGTAAACGAGCCGCGACAGATCTTTGCGTGTCGAATAATTTTGCCGGAATCGTTATATAGCCGGGGAACGGAAAATAGCCGTTGAATAATTCTACTGCGACTATATATGGAGGACTATATATTTATAGTGTGTTCATCGGAATTTCGTGGAGAGGAAAAATGAAAGCCGCGACTTACGCGCCTCACAGGTATAGATAGCAATTTCCGGCGAATATTGAGCGGAGAGAGGATGCTTTCCATGATATCGAAAGAGAGCTAGAGGTATATACGCGTGTTCATCTGCATAATGCGGAAAATTCACGCGAAAGAGAGGGAGTAGGATGATGCTGGGAGCCGAATTACAGTGGTAATAACTTCTTATTACCATATCGGCTTCTTTCTCAGACTCTTATCGGCTCTCCTACTCTTCCGAGCATACAGCGTATATAAGTTATTTACGAGTGAGAGGAAACAACACTGCACATATATATATATATACGCAGAGCCGCGTGTCTAGTTCAATAATAGACTCGACACAACAGATCTCAAAGCTCTCTCGACAATGCCGCGAGTAGTAGTTTCTACACTTTTAAGTGGCTCGAAAGAATCCTTCAATTTTTTATCACCCAAAGAGCACTCAGAAGCTCGCAGAAAGGGAGAGAGTAGAAAAATGTCTACTCGGGTCAGATTTTCGAAGGATGCGTCGATAGTCGCGCTTTGGCGTTTGGGAATTAAGAGTACGAGCGAGGAAGAGAGAGAGAGAGAGAGAATGCGCACGAGTGTGTGGCAACTTATTTTACAGGCGCGGGAATCGCGAGGTAGTACTCGAGGCTCTTAAAACTTACGAGAAGCGGAAGGAGAGAGAGAGAGAGCTTGCGCGCAGGGCGCAGTTTCAGTTAAAGTTGATGCTCACTTAACCCCGTTCCATTGTCCGATGTGTAACACACACAAAGCTGTGTGCTGAGAGAGAGAGAGAGAGAAAGGTGGTTCATCTCTTATGGGTCATTGCCAGGTTCTAGTACCGCAGCCGACGACGACGCCGTGGGCCTAATTTTACGTTTCTGGACCAGTGCGATTCTGCAAGTTTCGCCGGACGTAATTGCTTTGTTTCGACGACAGAGATGATCGCGAGAAAGACTAACGGCCATTCAGTATCTTTGTAATCACCACTCAGAGTCGTATATAGCTTTATGCTTCCTAGAAAGCCTTTTCAAACTTTTTACGAGAGCTTTTGAAATTCAAAAAATAACGAACTCCCTGTGTATATACTAAGCTAAGCTTAAGGAGGCTCTACTGGTATATATAACTGAATTAACATTCATATCCGCAGTATAGTGCACGCAGGTTAGTGTGTACTTCTGAAAAACAGCTGCCATATTAATTTTCAGAAGACTCGAGAGTATACACGCACGTCGAGAAATTAAATTTTCATTACTTCGCTGATTTCCATGGGTTCTCGCGACATTAAAATTTGAGACTATTCCTCGCTTTTACTCCAAGTATAGTCCAGTGACGTGTAGTATATCGGTAAAACTCACTCTTATAAATATATACTTAAACAACTTTATTATTCTTACACGATAGCACAATTCAGTGAATAAAATCAATGTTTCACGTAAACCTCTCTCGCAATCATCATATCCCAAGATTCCAACCCACTTATATATAGCCGCCCCCCAGCTCCGGCGTTGTTTCCTGTTTACGACATGTTCAAAGCATCCCCCGAGGCCAAAAGTTGCGCAGGAAAAATACAGAAGCTATTACCCCGCGCGCGTATACTACATAGATATACACACCTAACACACGAATGAAAATTGAATGCGCGCGCGGAAGCGCATAGCGACGAAAGAGCGCGCATGAAATAATGAAATAACTCTCTTCATCTCTCGTCGAGGGCCGGCAAGAATGGCGTCTTTACTTAGTGGCCCATTGTGGTATTGATTCGAGAGACCCCCAGGGAAATCGAAACGAAACGCGCGGCGCACACGTTAGGTAACCCTATAACCAGCGGAAAACCTCTCTCTCTCTCTCTCTCTCTCCTAAGTGTTCATACTCAGCTCTCTGCGTTTATACATATATAGATATATAATATACAAAGTCCGAGAGGAGTCATCTTACGTAAGGTCCGGCGGGCATGCAAGCTCGCAATTGTTGTTTACGGTTTTGTTGTGTACTATATAGCGGAACGTGATATAATTTCTAGCCATTGTGTAATTTCTGCGCACGCAAAATAATAATGGCATTATAACGATAATGGAATTTGCGCTTCATTGGAAAATAGCGAGCTTTTATGCTAATTTGCCCTCGGAATATGGTATGTAACTTTCCGATGCGCGGCTGTTTTGTTTGGGATACAAACTCTCTCTCTCGCGCGCGCGCGCGCACAGCTGATGTGTTTGCGGTGAAAATATATCGGGATTTTGGATTGCTCCGTTTACGAGTTGTTTGAATTTTGAAATTGCGATTGTTATACGGATGACGAGACAATATTTACTATTTGTCGTCGCGGTGATAACAGTCGCTCTCTCTCTCTCTCTCACTCATGTACACGTCCTAGAACTAACGGTATCGTATATACGCCGCTGTATATCACAGCAGAAAGCAATATTTGGTAATATGTAACTGGGATATCGCTGTAAAGCTCTGACAAGTACAAGATACACATACTGCCACTTTAAAATTTCCCTCGAGAGATCGTCTCCATGTAACGAAGCCGTTCGTCAGGATTAGCTCTCGCTCATTTTTTTCGAAAACAAAACCTTCTTTTCCACCTGACAAAACGCAAACTCTCCAGGCAACAATAATTCACTCGGCAGCTTAGTTTCTCCTCGTATCGCGCGCATATACACATACACACACGTAACAATGCGCGAGATTATCCCGAATCCCGGTCTAAGCCTCTTTCTCTCTCTCTCATGTGCAGCGCTTTAGCGAAGACGAGGTCGCGAAATTCCGCAGCGTCTTGAGAGCTTGTCCAGGTGTTGCTCCCAGCAGCAGCTCCGGGCATGAAAAGGATCCAATTTCACGGCAGGATGTTTGAGCTGCTCCTGCAGTGTGTCGCCTCGGGCTTCTCTCTCCCTCTACGCAATGTTCTATATAGTTGTATGTACATATATACAGCACGCGTGTGTAATATGTTACATATAGCTCACTGTGGCGAAGCCTTTCACTCATTAGATGCTGATGCTGGGCTTTGAAAATTTTTCGGAGAGACAGGCTTTTATATTTCATGCGGCCGGTGAAAGCTATGTAGCCATTATTATTATTAGCCGACACTTTATTAGATTTCGCGGGATTGTAGTGCGGTGAGCTTTTTTAAATGTACATCAGCCTCGGGCGCCGAGTGTGTATGTTGTTGAGAGGCGCGCATATCAGCTCTCTCTCTCTCTCTCTCGAATGATATGATCGTTTGAGATTTATGCGTTGGATAATTATACGCGCATACTGATATGTTTATATCTCTATGATTCATTTCATGATAATTGGACGTACCCCCCGTTGTTGCGCAATAGACTGTCTAATTTAAAAAAAATACAATCTCCTCTATATCTCTGATGAGTACTCGCCGAATTTTCGAAGCGAAATTCTGTTCTAAACTGCATTGCGCGCTGAGCTTTTGACTCATCCCCCCATTGTGTTGCCTGAAACAATGTTCCAAACTGCAAAATTATATTTCCAACTACAATAATAAAGCCGTCAAAGCGCAACAATAGTTTCGCCTGTGCGAATTTCCTCAATAACTATATTATATATACAATCAGCATCATTGACGTCCAGGAAATAAAGCAGCAGCAGCAGCAGTTGGCGATTCTCGCAGTCGGGAAGGTAGTTGCGGCGGATTTGGATGTCGAAGGAAGTCCGTCCAACTCCTTTCCGTCTGGGGGGACTCGCGCCGTCGACTTTTCCAAGAGTTGCCCCGTCGACGCCAAGTTTAATCCTGCGACAAACTCTACGGGGCTACTGCGCTGCAGCTGTCTCAAAGAAGATCTTCTTGGCCTCCCTTCGAGCGTGTCACGCGATCTGCCGCGCGGCAAACTCCCATCTGCAAAAACAATTTTCAGTCTCGTCGACGTCGTTCTGAGCTGCTTTTGTGCGTCTTTGCGAGAACTCGGCTCGCTGCGTTTTGATTACGAGCTGAGGAATGTGTGATACTGTCTGTCTGTATGTATGTATATATGTGTGTGTATACCGAGCTCTTTGTCGGCGACGTTCACGAAGATGTATTCGAGATGGAGGAGCTTGGCTTTTGGCGTGAATTAATGGATGGATCAATGACGCGTTTCTCGACGAGACAGTGTAATGGGACGATGGATATAAGTGAGATAGATACCGAATAGGGATAAAAGTATTGTTTTTGTGTGTGTGTGAAATACAGACTAGATGAATAGAATATTCTGGGCGTTCGTATACAGTATTTTTTTCGGAAATATAGAATTTTTAATTTTAATTTTTAAAACATGTACACATTTTTTTATAATTTAACCATTTTAATCAAAGTCTTCTTTTCGAGGAAATGGCTATCCCGACCTTCCAATAAAAAACAGTAAACGTAAATATGAAAGAAATGTTTGCGTTTTCCTATACGCCAAGATTAAAATTTCCAGAATTTTTCGATATAGATACCGGTTAAAAAAAAAAATTCGCAAAATTGAAAATTTCCCTCTGTCGATTTCCAGCAAGGCAAATCTCGCGCGAAATTTCCCGAAGTAACACACACACATACATAGCGCCACATTACAAACCGCACATTCAAGACTCTCGGCATTCCGATCAGCGGCAGCAGCTGCAGCAATATTTACGAGCAGAAGTGCATTTAAGTTACGATACAAACTTTATCCTTCTTATTTCCTCGGCCGGAATCAACTCGATTCCGTGCGGACTGCAGCAGTAGCAGCACATATAAGCGATCGTCGTGCAGCGCACTTATGTAAGTGCGCAGACCCGAAGCCGAAAACAAAGCTACGCCGACTTATTTATAGGCGAAGTTGTTCCACGCCGAGCGGGCAAAGTTTCCCAAAGGATACACTTCGGGAAGATGTATGGATCACTTCAAAACAATCCTCTGTGAGCCTTTTTTTTTGTTTAATTTATTATTAGTCAGAAAAATTGTCAGAGTCCCAGATTCGACAAAGGTTATTAATATACTTTAAAGGCCGTTTAACGGCAACTGGAACAGGTCTACATTTGGCTCGTTCCATTTCGGGCAGCTTGCTTTCCCTCATCTCTCGCACGGGCCGCGATTTGATTAACGATCATCGATAATTAACAGAAGAAATATATAGCGCGTGAAATGACGCCAGAATCGATATATGCGCAGTCTGGCACCTCTAGAGAGAGTGAGAGAGAGAGAGGCATATCGCACTGACATTTTTGATACATATTTCAAGCGCTATCCGAGCCTATGCCTCAATTTCCTTTTTCAGCTGCATGTATATATAGAAAGAGCACTGATTAACGGCGAGCAATTATCGGTGGGGGTAAATCAATGACCGGTACGTGGACAGAAATTAGAGATGCCAGCTGGCTCAGCGTGTACATATAGAAAAAAGAAAAGCTTCCGATGAGAAAGACGGATCTGCGACGGTGCGTTCTAATGTGTTTGCTGAGTCGCGATCCGGTTCCGCGAGATGGTCTGTACACGAATCTTCCGCGTTTATGAAGAGAAGTGAAAATCTCGAAGGTATACATCTTATTTGTTTTATTTGATTTAATACTACTAGAAACTTTAGACGCGCTTCGCGTATATACATTTTTTGAGGTTAGGAATTCATACATCTGCACAGATTGCGCGCAAAAACGAACAGCCAATCAGACGACTCATAGATCTCTTTCAAGATGGCGCGATCAATTCTTTTGGATAGAAATACTTTATTTTTGTAATGTATTAAATCAAATGGAATAACAAATTTATTCATAATTGATACATACTTCCATTCAATGTAAATAACGTACCTATATACTCGTACACGGAAAAGACACGCCACACATAGGAGTATTATGCGAGCATGTGAAATCAGCCAGAGCTTTGCCAAGAAATATAATAGCTGCGAAACAAAACAGTTTTGGACTGACCTTTCCCCCACTCCTCGAACTTACCGGCTCCACGTGTCTCTGATTAGCGATGATAGGTGGCGCACGAACATATTCCTACTTCCCTCATCACAATCGGCGCGCAGAATGTATATATATGTAGAGGTCCGTCACTTATGCCAAAATAGCCTAGTTGGTCCTGCTACTTGGGCTGCTCATACTACAACTGCCTGAGTCTTTATATACGTGTGCATCATCTTATTATTTTAAAATTCGGTACTACATTACTATTTCAAACCTTGTTCTGGATATAACCGCATAAGTAAAAAAGAAACACTATCACTTTAAAATTCATAAACAAAAGGCAATAAATTATTCACATTCCCGTTCCGCGGCCTCAAAGTCATCCCCAAGCTCCGAAACAGTTCTCAAAACTCTGCGCTTTTTTTCCACAAAAACCAACCACACCACATAACTTCCTCTCGAGAAAAAAAGCGTCTCCCACAGGTTTGCGCGGGACAGCTCGAACCAGTATACACACACACACACACTACTCGAGCTTGCGAATTCGATTTACATAGTGACCCAGATGAGTCTCACTCTCTCTCTCGGGCTTAGTTTTATCGGGCGCTCATACACAGCTTCGCGTAAATAGCGCGTCCTCAACTACTGCGCGGCGTTATCTTCTTTCTCTCTCTGCTCCTCTACCACCAAGATTTATATGAAAGCTGTCTCTTTTTGCCGCAGCGACTTCCACGCCTCTTTCTATCCGACACTTTTTTTAATATCCCTCCTCCCAGCGCTGCCGGCAATATATTTCCAAGAGAGGGAAAATTATCGCCACTCGTGTTTGCCTTAGACCTCTAGGAATTATACGTGTGTTTGTATATATAGGTATCTAATAGAGAAATCCAAGTATACGTTATATGCGGGATAGTCGAGATAATGCGTTTCAAAACAACTTTGTCTTTGAACTTTTCGCGCTATGCTGTGTATATATACATGCTGCGGGATGTCTTCTCACGGAAATCATTCTAAATTCAGCGGAAGTGCACGACGACGTCTTTTGAGGCCTCTGCGGAACGACGTCGCGTCCGTCTAGTCAAAGCTTCTATATACGCGGCTGCATTTCAACTCAGGACAAAGATTCCGAGGATGTGCGGGAGCTTTTTCAAGGTGGATAGAATGCGTAATTACTCGCTGTCGCTTTGAGCTAGCTTTATGTCTACTCTGCTGCTGCTACTGCTGTTTTTCAGCTAAAGGGAGGAGTCTTCGTCATGCGTGTATAACATGCTTGCACGATTTCGAGTTTCAAACAGTTTGATGTAACACACTCCGATGCGCCGTGTCCCATTTTCGGACGTTTTCACTTCCTAATGGGACACTTGAAACGACGACTCTCGGACTTTCGTTGTTTATGCTTCTGAAGCTGTCTTGAAGATAGTTCTTTTCTTCGGACAGACTTTTGACTCACACCTTTGACAAAATGTTTGTGTAAATAATTCGGAGACTTCTTTTTAGATAACAAAAACTCCAAAAGGGTATACAATAATAATAATAATAATGAGAATAAAAAAACCTCAGGGAGAGATCCAAGCATTTTAATTTTCCAGCCGACAGACCAGAGACGACGACAAAAGCCGCCTTTAAGTATCGCGTTAAGGGCCGGCGACGACTTAATCTTTCATCCCCCTGTGAGCTCGTGTAACGCACCTGGAGGAGAAAGAGAGAGAGAAAGCCCGATCCCCGTCGTCTTTTCTAAATAAAGAAGTAGTCCGGTAGTTCCGAAAATAAAAGGTAAAAAATCCTCTTTGTGTCTGGCTCTCTCTCTCTCTCTTCTCGCGTCGTGATTTATCGTGTGAGCGCGAAATATATACGTTGCAACGTGTCTCCCTCTTCCACTCGCCTAGTGTGACATTAATAATTAATGGGCCAGGTTTCCCCTTGCAAAGCAAAGACCATAGCGCTAATATTAATGAAGCGTCCGATCTTTTCGGATTAGAGCTTGTTTAGCCTCCTGTTTAAATTAATCATATGCAATAACGTAAGCGCGATGTAACTGTACAATATTCCATTATCAAAGAGTATCATCACGAAATCAGAGATCACAGCGAGGAACTTCGTATTCCGGCAGTTTCAAGTTTACGGACGAGAATGTGCCTAAGCGTTATAAGGTCAGAAGCGAGCTTGCGCGAGCTAATCCTCATTGAGCCGAGCTTTCGCGTAATCCGCCGAGGCAAGGAGAGAAAGTCGCGCGAGAGTGAGAATCGTTGCAGTTGAGAAGAGAGAGAGAGAAAAAATCCACACTTTTATACTTCAAGTCCAGTCTGAGCTGCTTGAATGGCCTCGGAATATTTCTCGTAAGCGTCTTTTTAAACGGCCGACGACGATTATTCGGAATAATTTCCTACGAGTATAATAAAAAGCTTTGGGATTAGCAAGTTTAGTCGGTTATACGTAGTCTTTTCTCGGAATCGAAATTTCCGTACATACACGGCGACTAATTCGGTCCGCATTCGCGAGTAATCCTCCAAATAGCGTATAAGGGAATTCCTCGAAGAGCTTTGAAGCGCTTCTCGCTAATCTGGGAATGAAAAAGAAATTGAAACTACTGGAGAGGAGAGGCGGCTGTTGCGGTTGCAATTTTCGAAAAGTCGGCTCTGGGATTTCCTCGGGGTGAAATATTTAAATTCACCCACTCGAGAGAAAGAGAGAGAAATCCTCAAAGTGAAATTGCATGCATATAACTGCGCGGAATATGTCGCTCGCGTCGTGAATTTCGAGAATTGCTTATTTTAATAGCCTAATGCATTTCGCGTGAAAAAGCTCCCTACTCACGAAAATAAAACGTCGTTTCTCCCTTTCGCGACAAAATACCTACGTCATATACGATTTTTCAAGAGAAGAAGCATATCATACAATTTTTAATCTTCCCCCGGTGGTGTACAAACAAACACTGACACACTAGACCAAAAAAGTCTTTATTTATCAGACACGACTATAGTATAGTCCCACTTGAAAACTCGCAGAGCGACACACATTCCTCTCTCTCTCGAAAAAAAAAGAAAAGAAAAGAAACCTCTTGGAAAGCTCTCGCTTAAAAAAAAAGTTCGTCAATATAAGCGGCTGCGCCTCGTAAATATACACACTGTCGTAGACGCGGTATCATTGTGGCAACGCTCTCGTGAAAGGATTAAGAAAGCCGTGAGACAAGAAGTCCGCCCACGAGAAGACAATGAGCGCGACTCGACAATATGCATAAAGTGCCAGGAAAATAGAAATTTTTCCTCTTTTTTCGCGTGCGCTCTAATTCGGCTCTGCGAAAATTTTTCATCACGTGTGTTTTTTTCTCTCTCTCGAGCTTTCATCTCCTAATTAATGAAGCGATCTAATCATAGAGTTATATCATATAATATAATGCAATAAACTCGCTCGCAAGGTCAAATCGCTCTCGCAAAAAGCCTTACAGCCTAGGATAATCGTCGTCTCTGTCGGAATTATACTTTTAAATGCGTGCGGTAATGGAAGTCGTCCCGAAGAAGCTGCTGCAACGACGAACACTTCTTTCGACTCTCCTCTCATTCACATTCCCCGCACCGCTATCTCTCTAATGGAGCATCCCTCTCTCTTTCTCTTTCTCTCGGCATATCGATTCATCGTGTCCCTCTCTCATTTCTCCCCCTGTCACAGCCAGTAAGATCCTCTTGCGATTCTGCTATCCCTCTCGCCGTGATTACGCGTTCTCTCTCTCTTTTTCTGAAAGCTCGGGGAGCTAGAAAAATAAAAAAGAAGACCGGTCAACGAGGACGATAAAAGGTGTGTTTGCAAAATTCAGTCAGTTGTGTTTATTGAAAACTGAAATTTGGTTCGAGTTTGATGCATGCATATTTATAAAAAAAAGCGGTGCAGCGCAAACGCGTTTGCGTTCGGTGAAACGCTTTTTTCGGGGTCCATATATACAGAGCTAACCTGGTTGTTGCTGTTTTTTTTTGTGTACGCGGAAAATCTTTACCGGTTGTGTAAGCGCGCTTGTTTATACAAAAGATTACCGCGCTTTGGACGTTTGAGCGCGTTGGCCTGATTTCCCGCAAAAGCGGGCATTCTTTTAATCAAGTTGAAAAGCATCTTCTGACGTATATGTGACACGTGTGATCTTTGGCGTGAAGGTTTTATTTTTTCAGTAAAAGAACAAAAAAAAAATCGTACACGGATTTCTCGGCCAATTAACTTATTTAGCTACTCACCGCGGGTGTCACTCGAGAGGTGTATTCTCGGCTGATGATCGATAGTATATATCAACGTTATCTTCTATTTCCGAGGCGCGAAATCGCATTATAACTTCAGCATCAGAATAAAATTGAGCCGTATAGTAGCTTGACCCATATTCGCCGCGCATCGAGTGGATCCGTTACACATGCGCCTATAATTACCGCGAAATATGCGCGGGATATATGAAGCTTCTCTCTTTTCGTTACATACATCGTCTATAAAAATTGTAGCGGTATAGCAGAAAATGGAAATTCAGCCCGCAGAGACACTTTTTCGAATTGCTTGACAGTAGTGCGCAGCGCAGTTTCGCTTTTAGCGAGCTTTCCCAGGAAGAAACTTTTTAAATTGTATTTTCGTATATATTACACGACTGCAGCGCAGTCGTCTCTACGAAAATATTTATATTTTTCTTCTCTTTACAAAAACACATAATCCATGAATCAAAACAGCTCTCTCGCTGCAGCACTTGTCGTTTCACGAGTCCGTCCAAGGGGACGTCGCGTCGTAGCCGCTAAATAAAAGAAAGCCCTGAATGGGAATTCGATTTTCTGTCCTTGCCGAGAGGCCAGTGGTGGAGAGTGAGAGAAAGAAAGCCGACTAAAAATAAAGCCGTCGCGCACTTGCGCCAGATATCCTTTCTTTCTCGCGGAAAAGTTGAACGTTCTCGAAAGCAATTATCGGAATTTCCACGCTGTGTGTTATAAACGCTAATATATTTTTCATTCAGCTCGAGCTTATATATAGGCAGCTCATACGTATATCATTTCTCTTTCTCGTATATTAGTCACGCTTGCTATGTATCAATTCATGGTTGGAGTAGATTTAATTAAATCATATAATACCTATGCACGCTGCGAGTATAAAAATATTTGCGCAAGAGAGAGAGAGAATATAGGTATCCTTTGATGTTTAATAAAAAAGCCGGCTCGGATTAAACTGCACAAAACGCTCGGAAATTCGCTTAGCCGAGATAATTATTAAAGATTGACTGCGTTGCAGCTTTGTTTTTGCGAGCGCTTTGGCGCATTTTGTTCATCTCCGTGATGCGTGAAACTTTTGAAACTCGAAAAAAAGGCTACAGTTGAATCGTTCTCCATTACTTCTCTCTCTCTTTCTCTCCTTTTTTTCTCTGTAATGACACGAGAGCCGTGTGTTTCGCTCGTTAAATCAGTCTAATTGACGACGATCGCAAAAAAATAAAGCTCGCACAACGACATTACCCGAAATAGAGAGATAAAAAAGTCTCGACTAAATAAAATCACATCGCGCGGGTGCGTGCCATCATGAAGCCACTTTTTCCAATTTCACCCTCGGCTTCGCGGCAAAAAAACTCCTCGCTCGGGTCAACTAAAAATCATGCAAATTCTCGCGGATTAAACGCTCTCTCTCGTCCAAAGGAGAAGCAAAAAAAAAAACGAGGAATTTTAAGCGCTCGCTCGCGGGTGAGAGTCGTGTGCGGAAAAAATGCGCGGCTGCGTTAATACCGGAAGCAGCGGGCAATCAAGCAAATGGACGTGCCGATACGCGTAGCCGAGCAAATAGTAGCGGCGAATTCTGAAATTTTCCCCCGCCGGCATTTGTTCGTCGGATTACTGCATTTGCGCGCGCAAATATAATCGATATAAGTGACGGCACACAGATAGAGAGAGAGAGACAGTTCAAATAAATCCTGGCGTGTATGTGATTATATTTCTGTGATTGATGGAAGGTTTTCTCTGTCTCGATATGTTGTTGTTGTTTGAGCTTGAAAAATATATAGAAGCCGGCGGGGAATTTCGGTAAATAGAGGGCCTTTGTTTTGCGCAGCCTGGAAAAGTTACGTAATTTTATGAAGATTGGAAAGTCCCTCTCGTTACAATATACACTCTTTTATTCGAGAGGCGTATATGGAAAAAAATACACTTTTTTGTCGAGATTGGATATGGAGGATATCGACTGGTGCCGACAGTTTTTTTTTTTACTTTCGGGAGTATATAACTCTTTTCATCGGCTATTCGTCATGCCGTCTGTCCCGATTTTTCATCATATCATTCTCGCAGCATATATTCTATCGCAAAAAAAAGAACGGCATCCGATGAAGCCGTACATAGTGAACTTCAAAAATTCCGCCAATTTTTTACCCCGAGCCTTCATCAATCAATTCCTCATAAGCATCGATCACAAGAGACCCTCGACAAAGAGCCACTTTAATTTGCGAGCAGCTGATGCATTTTCGGAAAACACGTAAGAGGCGGCGGTATGCCGTCGACGAAGGTCGTCAGCCGCCGGCGGAAATGTAGTTTTAATTAAATCACGCTGTGTCTGTAACAGCGGCGCAGCGAATCAATGCAAAGTGAACAGCTACGGCAGTGGTAGCAGTCGAACCTATATATATATAGTGAAGTCCTAAGGAGGCGGGAACCTGCACCGGCATGAAAGCACTTTGGCCCTCGATACCTGTATTTAACCGAGAGTTTCGATGTGAAGCTTTTTCCGTCTATAATACACAAATTCGTTTCAAATATACTATAGCACACACGCACACACAGACTCGAAACGCTTTAAATTCCGTTCAATTGCCCGAAACTCGAGGTGCGAAAGCGTGAGCAAGGAGGAACTGACGAGGGTATATACAAAAAACGCTCGCGCACTTGAGAGAGAAGATAGAACGTGTGTGTGTGTTTTTTTTTCGTGCAACCACACCGGATGAAATCGACGCGCGCGCTCTGTGTGTCAAAATAATCTTCGTCGCACTACGCGGGGAACGCGTTCGTGTAGAATGGAGGAGCATTCCACAACGCTGCGTTTGCCAGTAGGTTGAGAGGCTGGATAGAGGGGGGGACATTTTTGCTTGTTTGAGGAGGGGGAGGAGGCTCGAGTGTCTCTCTGTGAGTTTTTGCGCTAGCTTTTTTTTCGTCGGCAGAGGACGTTTCGCACCCCGAGAGAGAGTTTGGTATTTTGTATACGGCTGACGCGGTATACGATGCAATAGAGGGAAAATGTGAGAGATTGTTGTTGGGATTGATGAAAATCAGTTTAGATAATATTACTGTTGTCAATATATCATTTCAAACTTTCTCATAAGTCCGTATTAAAATTATTAAAACTTGTTGAATTTTCGCTGAGAACATGCAAATATAAGCCGCCTATAACAAATCCTCTTTAATCACATACCCACTCGAATCAGCGAACAATTGCCAAAGCAAGCAACTCCTATGTCAACTCCAAAAAACACTGTATATACGTAGCCTCTCTCGAACAGCCAACAACAGTAGCAGCAGCAGCAGCAGCAGACTATATCCAGCGCCAAGAGGTCCGAAAATACGTTCCGTCCCAACGAGCATCCGCAATACCCCATCCTCCCAGCAATGTCCCATCGGCAAAGTACGTACTCTCGAGTACACGCGACACACACACAGAGGCCGGCGATAACGTTATATCGAGTAAATAGGCACTCGCAGCCCCATGACGACATACACGCCCTGTCGCACACACACATGCCGAGAAACTCGATACGTTAGTGCGCTTTGATAGAACGCGCCTAGACGCAGTTTACGCTCTATACTCTCTCTCTCTCTCTCTCCATTTTGGGGGTGTCGTCTTACTCCGGCAGCCGATCGATGCGCCGAGAGGAAATGATCCTTACGAGCGTCCGCAGTAGCAATCTTCTCGCGACGTAATTTCTCTGTTAAACTTTGACGAGACTTTCCTAAATCGAATCGTACTTGATGATGCAGTGTATAGACGCGAGTAGTATCGGGAAAGAGCGCAGTAGTTTTCTGAAAACTTTTTTCCCCTGTAATTCCGTAGCTATTCCGCTATATACTCGTACGTATATACACGTGTATTATATGAGCTTTGCTTTACTTTTTACTTTATAGGAGTTTCCTATCCTCTACTACACTCTTTTAATTCCGGCCGTTCATCAGAATTTTTTGCAATCTGTTTCCTATCCACACACAGACACAAGTACGACTCGGTCTTTGTTTCCGAAAACTATTCCCCCGTCGCTCTTCTCTCTCTCCCGATATATCGAAAGAGCAAGTTGCAGCAGTTGAAGTAATGAGCGCCCGATAAGGCTTTATCATCCTCGCGCGCGCTTGCGCCAAGTGCATCTGTTATTGGAGGCTCCTCGTTAAAGCCTCGCCGACTGCTACTGAGGGGAAAGGCTAATATACGCTGCTGCTGCTGCTGCAGAGGGGAATGACTCTGGCTCGGTGTGACCCTCTTTCTCTCAGCTTGGCTCGCACGGATCCTCCTCTCTTTTCTCGCCTCTTGGCCTTTTTACGCCCGGACGGACGTATACTATTCCACTATACTCTCGCCGGTGACACGGCTTCTTTCTTTCTCTGAGCGGTGGCAGTGGTTACGGCCGAGTTTGGTCAGACGCATTGGATTTAACAAAAAAAATCTTGCGTCTAGACAGACATCCGAGCGTAGTTATATTGTAAAGCACACATACTGACGACTGTTTATTCGAATAATCGAGAGACATTTTTCCAGTCGACCGGCATCAGCGTGTCCACCGCGCAAACAAAAACAGCACGTTCGATCGAGAGTTTACTGCGGACTCGGTGAAATAAAAGACGCGAGCTTGCGTGTTTTCCGCTCGATTAATTATGCAGCGGCGTCGCTGTCTCTCGCTCAACGAAAACAAAGACGCGGTTAACGAGCCAGTTACAGTAGCGTGAGAGAGAGAGAGAGACCGCAATTAAACCGCGCCTTATTTTTCTTCGCGTATATATATATAGTTTCAGACGTGAAAAAGCCTCGCCTCTAATTGGATCTGCCACCGCAGCCATATAGCGCGTCGATGCGAAGAAAAACAACGTCGGACATAATTTTGGATATAACCGCGCACACGGCAGCCTGCAAATGGGAAAGTCTCCACTTACACAGTAGCCGATAATGCCCTTGTTTTTTACGACTCCTTTCGCGATAAATTTTCCTTAGCCGACGCGACGACGACCCCTCTCGATTCCGCTAAAGCCGCCGGGGAATCATATTAACTCGAAAATCGTCTTCGAGGATAATACGCTCGAGGAAGAAAAAAAATGTTCAACTACGCGAAGAAGATTAAAGCTCGCGAGCGTAAATCAACGCTGCGGCTTATCATTTTTCGACGAGTTAACGACCGCGTAAATTCAGCGCGCGTACGATTTAATTGCGCAGTATAGCGAGAGAGAGAGACCGGTCCATTGAAGCTTTAATTCGGTTTGCCAACGGGACGTGAGCGGCTGTAGCATCAGAATGAGCCTAAGCCCTTTTTCTCTCGCATATAACGAATTCAACGCTGGCGGTGAATGAGAATTGCGCCACTTTACTGCGCGGTGTGATGCGTGTATATATAACCATTGCGTTCAAAGGCCTCTCCGCTCTCTATACGTTACAACGCGCTTTGTACACTTTTCGCAGAGGGAGAAAGCGTTGAGCTTTTTTTTACGGTTAGGTGATTATCGCACGGTTAATTCGCCGAGTTTTAATCAACGCGACGTTTGTTTCGCCACTTCCTCTCAAAGGCAAGGGTTCGTTATATGGATTGAAACAAACGCCTGTATTCATTCCGTTGGCTGTGCTTTTTTTTCTTCTCACTGGCGTCACAGTAGCTGCCGTTTGTTCGCCTTAATTAAAAACTCGACCTTATTTCACGATTCCAACCGAAGAGAAACGCTTTCCGACTAACCGATCGCTTTTTTTTCCTCACTTCCCACGTACTCGGCGAAAACCAAAAGCGTATCTATCCTAGACCGATCGCCTCGATCTGTCTCCTTCCGAATCGAGCCATTAAGGCTGCAGTGAAAGCTCGCTCCGAAAGATCAACGCCTCCGGAGCTTACGCGCGATTAAGTGATCGTCAAAGAAGCATCGTCCAAGCTTTGACTTCGCTTTTAATAACGCCCCGAGCTCGAATTGAATCTCGTTATAGACATAAAATGAAATTTTTCAGCTAATCATATCACGAGCCAGTATAATCTCACGAAAGAGTGAGTGAGAGAGAGAGGGAACAGAGAAGCAACACAGTTTCTAGCCCCCCGGGGGCCGATTCCGCACGCCAGATAATCCCGCGTAATTATTAATAATAGCGAGTACACAGAGAACGGGTCGGGCCGCAGGTTCAATTACTCGCGACATCGGGTTTAATTATCCTTAGAAACGCGGTTAGCGCAAGCCCTTACCGGGCTCCCACACGCCGCCCGCCGTCAAACCGTCGGCGTATAATTATTGCCGTGCATTAAAGGCTGCTCTGCTCTCCGGCGTCGTCGTCTTGAGTAACGTACGCTCAGGCGAGTGGTTAAATTTGGAGGGTGAGAGAGAGAGAGGGAACGTATGTCTGTGTGAGAGAACGCGGGTTGCGAAATTGCATCGACTGTTTCGGATTAATCGGGTTTCCGGCTGATGGCAAATCGTGTGTGTCTAAATTTATTGTATTGAAAAATCCTGCCAATTAAAAGTACACTGAGAAAAATATTTGGGTAATCCCTTAACTTGAACGGGTAGACAGTACCTAAAAATAAATCGTAAAGATTAAAAGGGTAGGCTCTGCTTGTTTGTAAGTAGCAGTAACTCATTGTTTTTACTATGTTGGTAGTAATTTTTATTATTGAAAAATTAAAAAATTTTTATTTATTCGTGACAAAAATGTTTATAATACATAGTATACAAATTTAGTTTATAGCGAAAATTATTGTTTTTAATAGTATACAGGACTTCTATTC